>JANZLC010000200.1:35224-47285 GCA_026413385.1 Erythroxylum gracilipes
CTTTCTTTAATCATTCTTATTATTTTAATTGTTTTCAAATATGATAAGTGCTAATTTTATATTCGTTATTATTATTCACCATTATATTATTATTAAAAATTATTGGTTATTTAATTATTCTTATTAATTAAATTATTTTCAAATATGATAAGTGCATATTCCTTATTATTAATTACCATTTTATTATTGTTAAACTTTATTATGGTTGTTTAATTATTCTTATTAATTTAATTATTTCACGTTTTTTATATTTAATAATTTTCTACTTATTTTGATATTTATTAATTTTGTACTTACTCTTATTCTTATTATTAAAAAAATTATTTATTTATTAATGATATAATATAATATCATTAAATTGCTGATTATTTTTTATTTAGTTCTTAATAAGAAAAAAGTTGGTTTTGGAATAACGTTTAACAATTAAATTAAGGGTGGCTAGTTGGCTTGGTCTTTTGAACAACCTTTAACAATTAAATTAAAGATGGCTGGTTGGTTTGGTCTTTTGGCTTAAAAACGGGACGTTATTTTCTCATTAGACATAAGACATGATAGAGTTAGACAGAGAATCTGAACTCCGTATAATACAATCACAAGTTCTACACCATACTAGTACTAGCAGAAGAATCATGCCCTGTAATAATGGAGTCATCATTACAGATAGTATTGGCATGCACGATCAGTGGACTCCTCACTTTGTGGAAGCCATCTGACCATACTACCTCTCCGAAATCATATCTTCCCTCTGAACACTTCCTTGGTTTCAGCGTCACATAGTAAGTCGCCTCTTTCTTCAGGTACGAGAATGTCAGAACCAGAGGCCATATCACCACGTCCACACCTCCAGGCTTCATGACGTTACAAAAATATGCCGTCGTCTTCTTCAGACCAACGTTACGAACTGTCCTCCTTATCGTCATAGAAGACTGAAGATTGTAGATTGTGATCGAAGGATAATTAATGTCTGCATTAGATTTTCGTCTGGTTGAGCAGCTCGCATCGATTCCAGGAGATGGGATAAGAATCAATTTCCTTATCTGTTCTTGGCTGTACCCGATGTTGCAGAGAAAGGTAATGTAGTCTGTGGTTGTCATGTCATAAACCAGGCCAGGATCTATAGCTTTCCAGGGATGCATATGGCCTGAACCCACTTCAAAAGGATCAGAAACTTTCATAGATCCACCGGCTAGAATACTGTCCAAGCTTGTGTCCACTGTACTTGCTGAGATAAGAAAGAGACGACGAGATCATATGATCAGAAGAAAGTTTCTTCGATGAAATCCAGTTCAATCTGTTTTAAATCTCTACCTGTGGTCATTAGAGCAGATCTTATGGCTGCAGGAGACCAATCATGGTGTGCAGATTTGAGTAGCGCGATTACTCCTGCAACGTGAGGGCAAGACATGGATGTTCCTGACTGAAAATTCCAAGTTACAGATCGACCATCAAAAGGTAACAAAGTTGGAGGAGTTTTGGGCGGCCAAGCTGCTAAGATGTTGATTCCTGGAGCAGTAAGATCTGGCTAAAGAATGAACGAAAGGTTAGTTCTATATATACAATCCCCTGTCAGTAAAATCCAGAAAGGAGTAAAGACTCCATTAATATACACCTTGAGAATGTCAGGTGAAATGGAGCTTGGACCTCTAGAAGAGAAAGGTGCCACAACAGGTGCAGGTGACTTCCCAAGAACTGTTCTACTCGGTAATATCTGCAATACTGGGAGTCTGTATTCATTGATTCATAACCTTCTTGTTATTCCATTTCATTCCTTGAACGAAAGTCGATTATAAACATTCTGAAACAAGGAAAATGTTTACCTGGGGGACTGAGCAAGAAAATGTTTAATCTGAGTCCCTTGTTTAATATCCACCCGAATGGTGGGGATTGGATCAACACTGGCAATCTGCTTTGTTGGAGGCTCAACGAAGATAAGAGCAGATCCATTGGCCAACTTCACTGCAGCTTGTGCAATTTCAACTGCTGCAACTGGTCCGATGGTCGAGAAGCATAGAATAATCCTCCCTGTGGCAACTCTTTTGTTCCAATTGTCCTTCATGCAAGCCCTGAAAATGCAATCTGAAGTTGTTTATGCATAATTCATAAAAGGATCAAGTTAAAGAGATGGTGTTACAGGGACAGGTACAAGTACCCATCAGTGAAGTAAGCAATTGCAGAAACAAGTTTTCCTCCCATTTTTTCAGTGATCAAGCTTTGTCCCTGAACAATCATTACCAGCAATTTTAGTTTAAAAAACTCTGAGAAACTTCCTTATGTACTCTTAATTACTTCCATACCATGACAGTGAAGTTACTGTTCAGGATTAATTTGGTTGGAAATGTACGATCAATGGAAGAAGCAGCAACAGATATGCTCCAGGGAGCGACGTTTTGCACCAGAGAAGGATCAGGACCGTCGTTTCCAGCTGAGAACACAACACTAATCCCACGTTGCATTGCATGGAAAGAACCAATATCAGAACTTGACGCAAAGAATGGAGGTAGGGGCGGTGTTGCACCAAATGAGGCAGATATCACGTCAACCCCGTCGTGCAAGGCGTCGTCGAAGGCGGCGAGTATATCAGCTTCAGCGCATTTCCCTTCAAGTTTCTTGCTCCAACATACTTTGTACACGGCGAGCCTCGCCCTTGGAGCTCCACCTCTGGCGGTTCCTCCGCCTAAACCGTTCATGAAGCTCACGTTCTTCACTATGGATCCAACTGCTGTTGAAGCTGTGTGCGTTCCATGTCCAAGAAAGTCTCGAGCTGATCGATACTCTTGATTCCCACTTGCATTCAGTGGTCCGAATTGTTGTTCAAAACCTTTTAGATAATATCTTGCACCGATTAGCTTCCTGTTGCATGCTATTTCTGGTTCAAACTTTTCTCCTCTAAAGCATTGCCCCTTCCATGAAAATGGAATCGGACCTACGTCTGGTTGCTCCTTGAAACTCGGAGATTCCGGCCATATACCTTATACATTACCATCACACATTCAAACCATTAAGATGGTACGTACTACAAAAAGTATGAGTTTAATCACTTTTTTGAGGTTAAAGAACGAAACTGCAAGACCTGTATCGAAGATCCCAACAACAATTCCATCACCAAACTTCAGCTGCATTAATGGAGGTACTGCACTGTTTCTGCTTCTGCTTCTGCTTCCCAGGGTGAGACCCAAGAAGTCCCAGCTTCTTGTTGTGTGCAATTTCAGTGTCTTGCTTCTGAATACTGATACAACTCCGGTTATGTCTGCATGCAATTCCTATCTTCTTGTCACAACACACTCAATTTAAGCATTGTCAAGAATCATCCTGATGAACCAATGTGTCCAAAATGTAAACTATTACAAAATCTAATTTCTTACTGGCCAAGGAAGCTGCTTGTACTGAACTGACTTTTGCTGCAAAACCAGAGAAACTATACTTATAGCTGTAGAGCATGGATTGCTTAGCTTCTTCTTCACTAAAGGAGAAATTGGAAAGAGAACAATCAATGAATTCCTAAGATGCTATGTAATGATGATAAACAAATAGAGAAAAGAAGATAAAGCACACCCTTCAAAGACAGTAGAGAGGAGTTGGATATGAGACATTGAAGTGATGACTGGATCACTAAAATGGTTGAGTCCTAAATAAACGATGTAAACCTGCAAAAGAAAAGACGAATATGGAAGTTAACAAAGAGAAGGAATCATGACTAAGATTGCTGCTGGGGCAAAGCTAAAGAACTTCACATGAGAGTTGGACATGGAGCGAGTAAAAGAAAGTGAAAGATAGAGAAATAGGCCCCCAAAACATTGAAGATATCTAGCCATGTCTGCCATGAAAGAACCAAATGGATTGTTGGGGATTAAATAGTGTTCCAGGAGGCTGACTTATGATTTGAAAAGAAGAATTCAATTCAATGGTAAAGTTGCGTGTGTTCAAAGGCTTTCAAGGCTGCAAAAAAGAAAAAATTACTGACATAACTTCTGCAAGTCCTATGATGATCCTTTCCCTTCAAAGCTAGCCAGCTAGATAGCTAGCTCTAGCTATGGAAGTTCAATACGTTCTTGGTGTAGTGCACTATCTAAGCATTAGATCAGGTACAAATTATACCTACATAAAACTCCATCATATACCATGAATACAACCAAGAGAGAAGCATGTGACTTCAATCATTCTTCAGAATACCGTCTCTCCACTCTCCACCTTCCTTCTTTTCATAGTGATAATTTTTTGGCCTACTAAGATGATAGCTTCATTTTCTTTTTCTGGTGACACAAGACTCTTGGTATTGGTATGAAAGTTAAGCTGCAATGTCTTTCTTATGAAGTCTTCTCTACAAACTATACTAACCAGAGAAGACCAGTGACAATGTAAACCTGATAATGCTTCAAGTCTACACAAATACATCTCTTGGTTAGAAATTTTGAGTTTTTCTTGTAGGATCACAGGTTAAAGTTTAAAGTATAAACCTCTGAAGCTACACAGATACATCTCTTGTAGGATCACAGATTAAAGATTAATGTATAAACCTGTCTGCAAACTTAAGTAGCTAGACAGTAGCAACCAAAAGCCAATCTGCTGAAAAAATATTCATATAACTTCACAAGAAATTAAAGCAATGATCAAACCTACTAAAACTCATCGATTCACTAAACCATTGCGTAAATTGAGTTTCAATCTCATTGAATAATCACAAGTTCATAATCAAGGGCCTCACTCAAGAACTTACAATTCAAGTTTTACCTTACGCAGTCTAAAACTTGCATCATTGAACCTGCTCTATATGAAGAACTACAAAAAAGAAATATTGCTTTGTTAATTGGAATCAGATTGTTTTTCTCAGAAATTCATTATGTTATGCTCTGAATCATCATAATTTGATTCAACTAAAGGACCTTGCTTGCTTTGGTAAGCAGGAAATGTAGTGCAACAGAGAAAAAAATTTCTGTCCTGGGGACATTATAATAGTCAGATGGATGATTTGGTTGAATTGATTTGATGACTACTCCAGTTAATATCACCCAAGAGTAAAACAAATAGTAATCGTACAAGTAGAAAAAATGGAACTTATTGGATATGTATAAACTTTGGTGCTACGAGAGCTTGGCACTTCGTTCTATTATACTGTCAGTAGTGCATACATATGCACTCCTTTACACTAAGAAAGCAGAACTGGACGAACAGTTACCTACCCTCCTTGTCAAAATTCCATAGGTAAAGAAAGTAAGAACAACTGTACATGATAATCTGCGGGTAGTTCAATCTGCAATTTATCCCTAGCCAAGGAAAGATTATTTCAGGGATTGCATGTGAAAGATTATATCAATTAGTCAGAATGAAGTCAGTCATTTATGCACTTAGGATTAGTATTTCATTTTTGCAGATAGAATTAGTATTGTACATAATTAGGTTATAATGTACAATAGCAGAAGAAAAATGTGTTTTTCTTCTCTAAGTTGCATGGAATTTGTGGCCATGCAATGCAAAGCAAAGTATGAAATATGAGAAAACAAAAGCTTATTTGGTCCCAGTTCCAAGTCAATGATTATGGATCCCGAAATAAGCATTTGACCATCTTGGAATGGGAGGGACCAAGTTCAGAATCAACCACTGGATGAAATGATTGACCTTCCAACAATATGCATTTAGGTATAGTATTATTGAAAAGGTAGTTTATAATTGTACCTTGTTCATCTGCAATGTACCAAAACCAGTATTTATAATCATCTAGTGAAAGATTAACTATAATAATACTCCAATATTACCATCTAATTATCTGTACAATAAGTGTCAAGTCAATATGAGAAGCCATTATTGCATTTTAAGAGTATCAGTATTCTCATTATTGTCTTTTAAGAGTATCAGTAAATTAATTAACTTTTCTAATATGGGATATAATGTGAAATTTACTGATGGTAATCATGTGGTTCAATCAAAACTAACATAAAATCATTTTTGTTATAGGCATTACGTTATGATCATGATCAATTATACTTCCCAATTAACTATCTACCTATCTATCTGGTTATCCATCTTAATTGCCATTATATGTAACCAGAGAAGATACTGAGAGAGTTGGCTTCAGTTTTGTTTATGGAGGATATACCAACGAATTATGATGATGATTATGATTAACAAAAACTTGTCTATTACTCGACCTTTAATCACCTAAGATAGATAGATACATAGATAAATGGCTTAAAGTCATTATTATATCAGTTGCCATTAGTTGTAAAGCATTAGTATCTGCAGAAAGCGACAAATTTTGACTTGGCATTCGGTTTGGTTTGGTTTGGTGGGTTCGGAGACACGGCAACCAAGTGGAGTTCAGCTTTGTCCTTTCATATCCGTCCTTATCAAACTACGTCTTCTCATCTTCCAGGGCTTTTCTAGTCCAGAAACAAAGTAAGGACAGATAGCCAGACGTGGGATGAGATTGGACCCGCCATTGACTAACATTCCACGTTCTGTGTTAAATCCACAAACAGAAAGACTGTGACAGATTATGTTTCCTCTAACGTCAAAGTCAGAACGAAGCAGAATAATTCTTTGACTAGTTTGTTAACATTCCTAGTTACCAGGTTATTCATTTTATTGGTAATTTAACTTTAAGGAGATTGATCTTTGAGAAACAGTGTATGAGAAGTATTCTTGCACTAATTTTACTGTTTAGTACAGATATGCAAACAGGCACACGTTTTGATATGGAACACAGATCAATTTTGCTGCTGCTTGTACACTTAAATGTTTTCATATAACCAACAGCATTCGAGTAAGAGGGTGCTCCTGTCCGGATCACGCGTATGATCTTTTTCCACTTCTGTTCAATTCTCTACTCATTGGTTCAAGTTTGGCGGTGGAAGTTGTTCAAACCCACATGAACCTTTTTCCTGTTCTTCTGTACTGCTTTTCTCCATGTGTTCAAACTAATGACACTTGCAGAACCGGATTTGGGGATGGTAACCCAAAAAATGTTATATGAATTTTTACGTCAATATAGCCTTGGGCCTTGAATCATATGATAGTTTAACACATCATCATAATCATCATCGTCGTACTCAAGATGGGGGCAAGTGCACTATACCGACAGTTTGGTTTTGCTTCCATGAGTTGACATGTTCATAGCCATGATTCTTTGCAGGCCATTAAAATTGCAACTTCATGCTCATTTCTAATCACTCTCTTGGTTTCAAGCTCTTGTTTTTTTTCTTCTTATTAAATTAACTGTATTCAGAAGAAAAGACTAATGAATAAATAGTAGTATGATAACAGGGCTTCTCAAGATGGACCAGATCCTCGTTATAGTGTTAACTGTTCTGTTTCATTAAATTTCATACACACCACACATTTATGCGATTGTGTAGTAAAATTAAATAGCACAGTGCTCGGAACCTCCGAAACCGTGTTGAATATTTAACCACGAGTTTAGAAAAAATGGAGTTTTGGGTTCTTGTATTGATAAGGAAACATCTGTTTCCAGAGAGGACCAAAAGTGATACTTGTGTCGTACATTGTTGTCGTTTTGTCCTTGTTTTCCGAAGAGAACACACAGATCTGATATTTTTGAGTTCAATCACATAAAAATTGAAACTTGGTAATACCCACAACAGATTTACTTGTATGGTTAATTACAGTTGTTGTTTTATGATCAGAAGAGATGATTTTGTTGAGTAGTGATGGAGTTTATTGATAATACATGAAGCAAAGATGGTAGGTAAGCAGTTGCTGAGTTTCTTGTAAATGTGAGCTTTTTATAATAATAATAAATGGTTTTAGCAGTAAGAAGAGAAGATGTGTGTGATGGAAAGAGATCGGTGGGAAATTAAAATGCGCACTCAAAGAGAATGACCACGAAAGCCTAACACGTTTTTTGTTTTTTGTATTTTTACAGAAGCCACATAGAGAAGAAACCAATTACCAATGCCTCTTTGGTGGGCCCACTTCCGCCATAGCCAAAGCACTAGCTAGCCCCCACTTCAACACTCAAAACTCATCATTCATGTCACTCCCACCATACCAAGAACAAAAATTTTCTCCCCTGCTTTCTCTCTCATCAACCCTTCTGCTTCAAGCCTCTCATTTTCATAGAAGTAACGTAGTTTCTGCAAGTGTTTTTCTTCACTTATTTTGACTTCAATTCGTCTCATTTTTCTACATTAGGTGTCGTTTCTTCCAAGTGATGGATTGTTGTTGTTGTTGTTGCTGGTGGTGAAATTAGACTTCTTGTGTGCTTGTTCCTGTTCTTCTGTAATAATGGGAAATTGTTGTTGTGGAATTGAGCCTTCAGTTCACAGAGTATCTGCTAATGCAAAGCCAGGTTGGTTTCATCTTTCGTGTTATTACGAAGCTTGTTGTTCATACCCTGTTTTCTCAGGTTGGTTTCATCTTTCGTGTTATTACGAAGCTTGTTGTTCATACCCTGTTTTCTCAGGTTGATATCAATTGCAATAACCTAAAAACAAGCATGATTTTGCGTGGATTGGTTCATACCCTGTTTTCTCTGTTTCAGAATTTCTGGTCTGAAGATTTAACTTTTAGCTTCGTACCAGAGGTTTTTTCTAATTTCTAGAGACAAAAGTTTGATCTTGATGACTAATTCGTTTATAAAATATTATACAAGACATGATCTTCTGTAAATTCTCTCTGTTTTCCTTGCTTTTCTCCTGTTTCTCAGTCTCTTTGTTCTCGTCTCTTTTCGCATAAATCAGAATAGAAAATACTGATTAGACAAGAATCGGGTCTGTCTAGTTTCTGCAACTTCAAATAATGAAACAATGGAAAAAGATGTAGCTTTTCATTCGTTTTTTGGTTGTTTCCCACTTCGAAAAGGTAACGACCTTTTATTCCCTCTCTTACGTGGAAAGTGAACACTTCCAATAGTTGTGGGCTGATGCTTATCTTAACCTTTTTAGTTTTAATATTATATGATGAATATTCATCTCCTTTTATTTCTTTGTTTAACAAATATGGCTTGCTCTGTTTCTCAAAAACAAGTCAAATTAACTTTTTAGTTCTTCTGGATATGGTTCTTCCATTCCAGATTACATTCAACTGCGATGATTTTAAAGGCCCTATTATGCTATGAAGTTCAGAACTTCATGTGCTATAGAGCTTCTATACTGAACTTTGTTATATATTAGAGTCACCGATAGATCAACATTCATCAGGGAGACCAAGGAAGGATGACAGAAAGTTGCCTTCAAATCCTGAAGAAGTAGAAGACCTCCGTCGAGACTTGGCTGCAAATCCATTGATTGCATTTACTTTTGATGAATTAAAAGTGATCACTGGAAACTTTAGGCATGACCGCGTCTTGGGCGGAGGAGGATTTGGCAGCGTTTATAAGGGTTTCATTACCGAGGATCTAAGAGAAGGACTTGAGCCACTTCCAGTTGCTGTCAAGGTCCATGATGGTGATAACAGCTATCAAGGCCACAGAGAATGGCTGGTAATACTTTGATCTTATTCCTTTTTTATATTTCTGCTTAAAAGCTAATGTCATTAATAAGATATATCACCCACCCCAATGCATTTATTTTCTTCTCTTACTCCATGAATTTGATCCATGTATCTTGAGTATTATTAGGCAGAAGTCATATTTTTGGGCCAGCTTTCTCATCCAAATTTGGTCAAATTGATTGGATACTGCTGCGAAGATGAACATCGAGTTCTCATTTATGAATATATGGCTCGGGGTAGTGTGGAAAACAATCTATTCTCGCGTAAGTGCTTATTAATTTTCTGCTCAAACTGTAGGTAATTATGAATTGTAGAGTACTTGTTACTCAGTAGTTGATTACAAGATACTCATGGGAGCAATAGAAAGGTAAAATCTAAATATGTCGTGAACAAGAAAATTTTCTAGGAGAACAATAAACATAATAGTCAATGATTTAGAAGAGGGGCATTTTATGAATCTGAAGGACCTTACCTCCATCCCTTCCTTCAATGTAACTACTGCAAACTTAGATTCACAGAAGAGCAAGAGCTAAAGTCATTCCTGGTGTAATTAGATTGGAAAAGTTAGAATATTGGCATCTGATGGTATGTATTCTCTTGTGTGATAATACTATATTCTGGACCCAAAAGAGATTGAAAGATAGTGACAAAAAAATGCATCAGAGTGATCTCTAGAAGCCTTTATTAGATTTCACTTTCATGAATGTTGAGTCTGGAACGGAGAAGTCGTATAAATTTGCCACATTGAATAAAATGAGATGTACAACAATCTAAAGATCGTTCTTTTGATTAGGAATTATCCCGAATAACATATGTTTACTGTCTCTTGGAATGTGCTTGGAGTTTTGTGCAATTCTGCTAATGATATATGCAGAGATGTTCAGGCTGTTGTTAATGCTAGAATTCTGCCCTCCAACATATTTAAATTATCCAAATTTGTCTGACATTATAGATTGGACCAGGCTCTCTGCTTTTTCTTCTTTGTCTCTTTTTCCGTGGATAAATCTCTACTTGTTACTTCTATCGCAGGAGTATTGCATCCTCTCCCATGGTCTGTTAGGATGAAGATTGCGTTTGGTGCTGCAAAAGGACTCGCCTTTCTCCATGAAGCTGAAAAACCTGTAATCTATAGAGATTTTAAGACATCTAATATTCTACTAGACCCGGTGAGTTCATTGAAAGCCAACACACCTCCCTCCTCTTTTTCTCTCCATGTTTGAACATACAAACTTCATAACTAAGGAGAAGGCTTTTGCTTCGTGTTAACTTGGGGTTTATAATATACTCATGGAGAAATTATGAAGATCATTCCGACTTACTCCTCTTCATAATGCATCTGCTGTGAACAAGAACTTATTCCTAGTTCTTGTCCCTTTTAGGTTTTAACTGTGCTGCTGACTGGTTTTCACATTCACCTCATGAATCTTTAAATTTAGACGGTTCGTTTCTTCTGTAGAGACATAAGATACTATTTGCCAATTTATGCAGAAACAGATATATATGCACATATACATCTCATTATTTGGTCTCATCAAAACTTGAGTGAGACTATAGTTGATGATTTTTTTGTTATACATAAACAGGAGTACAATGCAAAGCTGTCCGACTTTGGTCTCGCAAAAGATGGACCAATGGGAGACAAAAATAACAATAATAATATTAATAATAAAAAATTTCGATAATAAAAAATGCAGGTTATATACTAATAATAATAATACTAATAATTAGACAATAATAAACAATTTTAATAATAACAGTAATAATAATAAGGTATTTAATAATATTACTAATACTAATATTAATAATAAACCGTTAGTAAAAAATGTTTAAGATTTATAATAATAAGTATGTATACTCCAGCCAGATAAATTAATAATAATAATTCAATATTCTAAGAATAGTTAAATTATTAAGAATTATAAAGTCAATAATAATAAGAAGAAAATTAGTTATTATAACAAATTTCTTAAATATAATCATAGAAATTAATATATTTAATTAAATTAATCATCATATCCAATATAATAATAATAACAATAAGTTAAATAATAAGGGATTTAATAATAAGAATAATACTAATATTAATAATATTTACAATAAATATATATAAGATTTATAATAATAAGTATATAAACTACAGTTGGAAAATTATTAAAATAATATTTAAATATTATAAGAATAATTATATTAATAAGAATACTAAATTTAATAATAATAAGAAGAAAATTAATTATAATAAACAATTTTATAATAATAGTAATAATTAAGATATATGCAATTAATACTAGCTATTTCAAATAATTATGACTAATATAATTTAATTACACAATTAGTTTATTTTAAACAATAATATAACTTTTTATATAGGAGCCTGGCATTAACAATAATATAACAATAGAAATAATATTAGCAATTTATTTAATATCAACAACGAAATTAATTTGCTTTTTCTTAATATATTACTTACTCCCCAATAAATTTAATAATCATCACACAAAATTTAATTATAATATTATTCACTTCTGATCATATTAAATAACCAATTTAACAATAATAATAATAACTAAAATAATAATCAAGATGTATAACAATAACCATAATTTCCTATAATAAGGAT
>JANZLC010000200.1:70348-103925 GCA_026413385.1 Erythroxylum gracilipes
AAACTAAAACCTCGAAATAATTTAAACATGCCTCAAAATAATTTAAACATGCTTATTACAAATCGGGGCCCAACATTGGGTGCGGGACAGGCTGGCGTACTCGCCTTACGCAGCCCAACACGCCTTAGGCATGGGACGAGCTGGCGCGTGCGATGCACCCATCTGCCCCCTGTCCTGACAAGTGAACGGACGGGACGAGGACAGGTGTCAATGCGTGCACCACACATGTCGTACAATACATGAGCGTATGCGCGTGGGCAATGCGTGAGGGACACGTGCCAGTTGCATTTGGCACGTGTCGACCGATGAGGGTGTAATGCACACGCGCCCCATAACCATGCGTAGTGTGACGTCCGTTGACGTCAACGCACAGTGATGCTGACGTCGTAATGTTTTCAGCAGCTTAAAAAAAGAAAAAGAAAAATTACATAATTTTGTAAGGGTACATCGGGTCCTTTTAGGCCAGTTTCTTGGTCGGAGAAAATTTTAAAGTTATTTTCCAATTTTTCTAGATTATTACATTGGTAATTGGATTTTGGAAAAGATTTTAAAGGTTTTTTAAGCTAATTTTGAGTGCATTTCTATACTACAAACTGCACATAAAGGAGAAACTTAAGATTTTGTGTCTCGTGTGGTTGGTTCAGTATTCAGGAAAATATGATAGTCATTCTCATTGAGATTTTTTTAAAATAAAAGTCCCAAATAAAGTTTAAAGACAATGTTTTCAGAATTAGTATGTGATTATTTGATTGTGAGTTTAGTTTTTTTGCAATTATAATCGATTTTCACATACATTATGCCCATATAGAATGTGAGGATGACATAAAGATGTATCCCTTGTGTTTGTGGTCTTTTTGAGCATTGGTAAGATTGTAGTCACCACAGTGGCCTTTCAAATCAATATTTGTATTATACCACGAGCATGTTGGGGGATGTCTTTGGTCTCATGTTTGGTTATTTTGCCCATAGGTATTGACCTTATATGAGATTTTGAGATGTACATAAAGGCATTAGATGGAGGAAAGTCATTGCTAAACAACAATATTGTCACGATTAAGACCTTAAATGATTTCAATTTTGAGAAGTGGAAGAAAGATGTGGAGTTTGCACTAGAGATGGCTGACGTTAGTATGGTGATATACATCGAGAGACCTTCTCCACTTACTAATATCAGGTCATAAGCTGATAAAGCAGCTATAGCAATCTGGGAGCGGTCAAATAGGATGTGTTATTTGACCATCAAGAGGTCGATCCCAGATCATCTGCTAAGTGGATTACCAGATACGATCATAGCAAAGGAGTTTATGGATGACATTTTCCAGAGATACAAGGTGTCTTGTCATGTGGAGCTGAGCACTTTGATTAAGGAGCTATTCTCCAAGAAGTATACAGGAGAAGGAGGCCTTCAAGAGTACAATATCAGGATGGTTCACCTATATAGTAGGCTGAAGGCACTTGATGTACCAATCCCATATAATTTCATAGTGCATCAGGCACTAAATACTCTCCCTCGATAGTTTGAGATGTTAGCTACCTCCTATATCTCTCAGGATGAGGCTAGAAACATCAATGCCTTGATTTCCCAATATGTTGTAACAGAGGAGAAGATTAAGAGTCCTCCTCATACAGTCATGTTTGCAGCTGCCAAAGGTAAGGAGAAGGCTAAGCCCCAATAGCCTAAGGGTAAGGTTAAGAAATCCAAGCTCTCTCCAAAGATTCAAACTAGACAGTCCATCATTACTAAGGGGTTACATGACTTAAAGGGTTTGAAGTGTTTCTTCTATAAGAAGAAAGGGCATAGGAAGGCTGAGTGCGAGAAGTACAAGCAATCGAAAGTTAAACAGGAACTGTCACTAGCTCCTCGGCCTATATGATTCATGAATCCAATGTAGCTATAACCACATCAAGTTCTTGGTGGTTAGAAAGTGGAGCTTCTAACCATTTTACTTCCACAATGCAGAGGTTCATATCCAAGAGAAGGCCCACTAAAGGAGAGGAGAAGCTGATGGACAATGAGGAGGTTGATGTTTTGTATGTAGGAGATGTAAGTTTGAACCTCGATACGGGTTTTGTATTGGTTTTATGAGACACATTTTATATACCGTCTTTTAGAAAGAACTTGATCTATGTATCAGTTTTGGATAAAAAAGGTTATCGTTTTGTATTTGATACTTTGTTTGTAAATATTTTTATCAATACAAAACCTATCAGAACTATCTTTTTATCATACGGATTGTATAGAATGTGTCTTACTCCTTACAAAATGTATGTCTCTTCTTTTGTTTCCGAACCTGTTACTTAAAAGAGAGCCTTCATAAAGGAAACATCGTACATATTATGGCGTAAACATCTTGGCTACATTTCGAAGGAGATGGTTGAGAGATTAATAAAGGAAAATATTCTCTCAACTCTAGACTTCAATGATCTGGAAACATGTATGGATTGTTGTAGGGGTAAGTTGACCAAGATAAAGAAAAAAGGGTCAACTCGTGTTTCTAGTTTATTGAACCTCGTACATACAGATATTAATGGTCCTTATATAATCACGTTATGCCATGCTAGATATTTTATAACGTTTATAGATGATTATTTCCGCTATGGATATGTGTTCTTACTTAAGGAAAAATTTAAAGTTCTTGATATGTTTAAGATCTTTAAGACTGAGGTTGAGAATCAGTTGGGAAAATCAATAAAGATTGTCAGAACTGAAAGGGGAGGGGAATATTATGGCAGATATGGAGTTGCAAGACAAGAGACAAGAAAAGGGTTCGTTTGCCAGGTATTTGGAATCAGTTGGAATAATGACTTAGTTCACTATGCTAGGTAATCCTAAGCAAAATGGTGTGGCCGAAAGGCGCAATCGTACCCTAAAGGGCATGATGAGATCAATGCAAAGTAGGACTGACCTCCTCGAATACCTTTAAGGTGAAGTCATCAAGACGACATCGTATATCTTGAATAGAGTCCCAAGTAAGTTAGTATCCAAGACGCCTTTTAAACTTTGGAAAGGATGGAAGCCAAGCCTTGTGCACATTCGTGTATGAGGCTGCCCTGTTTAGGTAAGGTTATACAATCCTTATGAGAGCAAATTGCAACCTCTTTCCACCCGTTGCTATTTGGTAGGTTATCTCGACCACTCTAAGGACTACAGATTTTACTATAGAGAAGGATGAGCCAGAATAGTAGAATCACAGACGGCTAAGTTTCTGAAATACGGTGTCCATGATAAGGGAGGATCTTCACATCCTTTAGGAGATAGCAGGATAGATACTGTGATTATTTCATATCCACTTCTCATACAGTTAGGTCAGGTGGATGTAGGTCCAAGTATCATGTCTATGCAGGCACAGGAACCTATACCTGTTTAGGAAGAGGTTTCTGAGGTATAAGAATCTATAAGGTTGCGCAAATCTACCAACGAGAGGCGACCTGCTATCTCACCAGATTACATAGTCTATTTGGGTAAGTAAGACCATGACATAGGACATGTTGTGGATCCAGTTACTTTTACAGAAGCCATTTCTGGACCCCATGCGGATATGTGGTGGGAAGAGATGAAGGATGAAATACAGTCTATGAGTTATAATAAGGTATATAAACATGTTGATTTACCTCAACATTGCAGGCCTATCAGTTGTAAGTGGTTGTTTAAGACTAAGAAGGATGCACAGGGTCAAGTTGAGCGGTTTAAAGCACATTTGGTTGCTAAGGGGATTCATTTAAAGGGAAGGAGTTGACTTCAATGTTACCTTCTCTCTTGTATCCTCGAAGGATGCATTTAGAGTAATTATGGCAATTGTAGCTCATTATGACGTAGAGCTACATCAGATGGACGTTAAGACCGCTTTCCTAAATCGTGACCTTTATGAGGAGGTCTATATGGAGTAACTTGAAGGGTTTCAGGATCAAGATGCAACTAACAAAGTTTGTAAGTTGACTAAATCAATATATGGTCTGAAACAACTTCCAAAAAATGGTACCTAAATTTTGATAAGGTTTTAACCTCATTCAGCTTTGTGAAAAACAAAGTTGAAAGATGCTTATACTATAAGGTCAGGGGTAGCAAAGTTATCTTTCTGTTATTGTACGTGGATGATATCTTGTTCGTGTCAAATAATTTAACCATGTTGCATGAGGTAAAGTAACTTTTGAGGCCAAACACTTTGACATGAAGGATTTAGGTGAAACATCTTTTGTCTTCGATTTGCAGGTTCGCTGAAACATATCTTAACACTCATTGAGCCTCTCACAATGAACATACATTGTGATAATCTTGTTGCAGTGTTGTTCAGATACAGCAACAAGAATATTACAAGGTCTAAGCATTTGGAAGTCAAGTACTTGACCATAAAGGAGTTAATTCAGAAGGGTGACGCTGAAGTGAAGCACATCAGAATTGAGGAGATGCTAGCTGATCCATCGACTAAAGGACTTCGCCCACTAGTGTTTGTTAAACATGTATCCAGTATGGGCATGTTAAAGTCCTTAGACAGTAGTAGTTAGGGATTATTGTATTTGCTCCTTAAAAGTTTGTATATTTTGATGTATTACGACATTATGATTATTTATTAATATAGATGATCATTCTTTTATCCTCAGTAATAACTGTTCTTGTGTATAGTCATACATATGAAAGCCCTAAGTTTTGTGTTGATTTTAAGCATTTTAAAGGTCATTGGGTATATATAAAGATTGACCTTAAACCTATGACATATATAGTTTTGTAAGGATATCCATAAATTTAACATGATATAGGGGGATATAAGTTCTCAATCCCATAAAGGTTCTCTAATACAATTTAGCATTCAGTTGGAGAACATAAAAGTTTTCTCTAATGTTATTTAGCATCCGGTGAGAGAAGACATGTTTTCTCTAATGCTGTTTAGCATTCGATGAGAGAAGACAAGATTTCTCCGCTGTAGTTTAGCACGTGCAGTTTAGCATAAAGTTGGAGAAATCGAGACCTACAAGCAAAGATGATACATTTTAGATCATACACGTATCATTTTAGTTTGCCATACTCCATTTTTCCAATTATGTTAGTAAAATATTAGATATTCGTGATTATATTGAACCTGTGTCGCAAATGACACATGTGTTTGATATTTTTCGATATCGAAAGCCTTGCAGGACAGAATGTTGGACTTTCATTACCTTTGGAACAAACGTTTTTAATTTTTAAAATTTGGTATTAATACAGTAGTGTGACTTAATCGATTTTTAAACTATTTTAAAACTCAAGTCACAACTGCAATTAATGCTTGTCCAAGGAGGAGAAGATCATTTATTGAGTCACTTTATTACCTTTGTCTGGATCAAATTATGTAACTTAACTGATAAGTTATTGAAAAACCGAAAAATACAATTAATAGTTGTCAAATATTATGGGAAGGACAAAATTGTCCAACATTCTTCTTCTTAGACAATCATTAATTACAGTTATAACTCAAGTTTAAAAATAGTTTAAAAATCAGTTAAATCACGTTACTTAATTGGTACCAAATTTACCGGCCCAAATTTGTCTCAATAAGTTTATATTTCGTTCTCAAAAGATATTGATTACGATCTTTTTGTACTGACAGGTAAAAAGGGTCATGCTTGTTAATCATGTTTACATGTTTACTTAAAATAAAAATATACCAATTATTGACTTATTTGGGTACAAGCAAAAGTCATATTCTATCAAAAATAGTCATCTCACAAGTTCTTTACCTAACTAAAAATAAACTGAGGTTTGAAGGAAGACATCCAAATTCTTCACCTAATAAATCAAAACTTGACCCATGGAAGAAGAAATTTCATGTCACATTCAAGGTTTAGATCAAAGATTGACTAAAGTTCAAATCTTTCATAGCAGAGGACAGGTTAATGTGTTCTGTTTTTATCTTTTTTTGAAAATCATCATCTCAATACTAATCTCCAGAAGCATAGCAAGTGGGCTTCACCTAATCCTGTCAGCAAACTCTGATTGGAGGATTGGCACCACGCGCCACTGTTGGGGTGGGGATTCTTCTTCATTCAGACACAAGTGAGTATAGCTGTTTCATATTATTACCTCTCAACTCACTCTCACCCAGTTACTCCTTCTCCTATCTTGTCTCTCTGTCTCTGTCTCTTTCTCCCTCATCTCCTCCTCCTTCTAAAGTCTTTATCTTTCTGTCTCTTTCTCCAGAAATTCGAGAAAGGAAAAAGGGTACCCTTTTGATTTTTTCTTTTTCTTTTTTAACTTCTCACGCCGTTCACACCCAAGAGTAGGGTTTTTAACTTTACTCTCTCAGAAGACTGGGAGCTCAGAATTTCTCATAGAAGATAAAACCCAATCAATCAAAACACCAAACCAGACAAGACAAACCCTAAAAGTAGCTAACTTTTTTCTTTTTTGACTTCCTTCATATTCTCCCTTAGCTCCATTCACCACAAAAAACCCTAGCTTCTTCTATGTGGACTGAAGCTCAAATGTAAAGTTCACGCCTTTGACCCCATTTGCTCAGCGGTGAAACTGTATGCACTAGAAACATATTCAAGATGACTTCTTTCTGCTAAATTCGGACCATTATGCTAGTGCCCTTCGACCTCACTTCAGTTTAGTAGGTAAAATCCTGTTTCTTTGTCCTTGCATTGCGCTTGCTGAATCTGGGTTTTTTATTCTTCTCGTTAAAGAGGGATTTTTTGTTGCTGATTTTTGAAATTTCAACCTTTGAGATTAAATTGGCTGGCTTTCTGTGCGTTTATACGTGCTGTGAGATTGATGCTGATTCTGATTGCACGTGGTTGTGCAGCAGGTCAAAGAGGGGCACCATGGAAGGGGATGGGCGTGGGGTTGTATTGGCCTGTGCAATTTCAGGCACACTTTTCACAGTGTTAGGTTTGGCATCATTTTGGATTCTCTGGGCAGTGAATTGGAGACCCTGGCGGATTTACAGGTACTTTTTTCTAAGAAAGCTTTATATACGATTCTACTAAATTTGTTGTCATACTTGCAAGATTGGTTTAATCCCATAGACTTTTTGTTCAGATTTAGTTATGAACCCTGATGCACAATGTCGTTGCTAGTGTTTAACATTGAATTGGTAACCTTTGGAACAATTTGGGTCAACTTTAATGTGGCTTAAAATGCCATGTGCTGGGTTTCCTTTGTGTCAACACGTACTTGATCTTTCTGTAAGGCTTTTTATTACAAGTGTGATCTGCTGCTCATTGAAATAGGCAAAACAGGTCATGTCACTGAGAGCAGACTGCAGAGTTATTTTTTCCTCCAATTCTGCCTCTAAAGGGATCACCTTTGTATAATTTAAGCTAGAGAAAATGATGCTTCATGAAAAAATATTTTCAGATCCCCATTTTCTTTTCTGGGAATGGAATGCTTCTGCTACTTCTTTTTATAAACATAGTATACGGCTGTTTTTCTTAGTTTCCTGCTTGTGACTCATTTGGAGTCAGCAGCAAACTGAAATGATAAAGGTGGAAGAATTGTCAATGGGTATAGCTTCTTCAGTTATGAAGTTAAAGTTAATGTAAATGCACTTATGGGGATTCATCTTAGCTCCTGTGATTAAGCGCCTGTATTCTAACTACTATGTTCTAATTTATTAAATTAAATCAAAACAAATAAGAAAAGTCTAGGAGGCCTTTGCTTTTTCAAAGGCCTGAGTAAAGCAAAAGTTTAAACGGAAGCATCTTGAGAACTCATAATTAATAGAGTTAACACAATTTTTTATTGGAATTTATGTAATAGTTGAGGATAAATATACAAGTAAGCAGTCCAAATTATTTAAGGTAACATCATGTTAGAAGTTGGAGTAGTTATATAGTTGCAGTAGATTCATGCTATCTTTACTTGGAGGCATGCCCTAGTCTAGAATACCTTGTACATTTCACATTTAATTTTCTCAAATTGATACTTCTTTCATCTTGGTGTTGATACAATATGCTGTATTTTATTATTTATGATATGAGATTTAAATAGCGAAGTCTATTTGATAGTGCATTTTCTGTGAGGACATAACAGTGAAAGACAAGGAGTTGTTGAGATGCTGTACCAGTTTGAGCCTGCAATTTATATTGAAAAGTAATGTCCTTATTCTAATTCTTATATTTGATTGGAATTTCTGTCATCAGCTGGATCTATGCCAGAAAATGGCCATATATCTTGCAAGGGCCTCAGCTGCATATACTATGTCGCCTTCTCTCACTTTTAGCCTGGGTGGTTGTTGTTTCTCCGGTTCTGGTGCTTATCATGTGGGGTAGCTGGCTGATTGTCGTGCTGGGCCGTGATATAATTGGTCTGGCAGTAATAATGGCTGGCACTGCTCTTCTATTGGCATTCTATTCAATCATGCTTTGGTGGAGAACACAATGGCAAAGTTCAAGTACGCATTTGGGTTTCCTTTCTTATTTAACAAGTTTTTGTTCTATTAACGTCTGTTCCATACCCTATGTTCTTGTGGAAGTTTTAGTTTAACTTGGAAAACAATTCTTGTTATTGCTCAGCTTAATTCTTTGGTTTTTATGGAGTTGTCTCGAATGATTGGGTTTTAACCTCATACATAGATTTGCTTTTATTTGGAGTTTCTTTGAGATGGACTCAAGTATTGGGAGGATGCTAGTAACTACGACATTTAGAAACCTATGGAGACCATTTTTTGGGATTTCACATTTCTAGTTCTGTGAATTTCATTTGAATTGAAACTCCTGAGATAAAATGTTTTATGTTATTGGATACATTTATGGCTGGGAAATTGAAAATATCAAATTGACACACTCTTAGGTGTAGTGCTGTTTGGGTTGGATTAGTTGATTAATGACGGTATATCTATGCTGGAAATTGGGTTCAAATGATTTGGAGCTATTGGGAAAAGCCATTATTTACTTGAGAAGTTTGGAACCATGGATGAAATGTTCCCCGTGCCCTTACTAGCTCTTTCTGAATACTGAAAGGAAAAATCCATGTTATGTTATATGCTATTGTTAACACTGATAACTAACACACTTCAACATTTAGCAGTAGCAGTATGATAGCTTTGCATGCTAACATTTTAAGTATTGTGAGAGAATCCTATCCTGAACCTTGATAAAATTCATGTTAGATAAAGCTGTGCTTGTGGGTGAATAATGAGAGAAGCACAGTAACACATGCAGAGGGAGATCTAAATTTACTGGCAACTTTTACGTGCTCTTTGTTTAAATGGCTGCATGGTATAAAGAAAATGTAACCTGCACATTCACTTTATTCTCTTTTGCTTCCATACTCGAACCTAATTTTCTTTTCTTTTTTTTTCCCCGTTCTTACAGGAGCAGTTGCTGTTCTTCTTCTTACGGCTGTTGCTCTACTATGTGCATATGAATTATGTGCTGTATATGTTACAGCTGGTAAAAGTGCATCCAAGCGATATTCACCCTCTGGATTCTTTTTTGGTGTTTCAGCAATTTCCTTGGCAATTAACATGCTCTTTATTTGCCGAATGGTCTTTAATGGTGAGTTTCTTTTTCATATTTTTTTGATGGTAAGTTTCTCATTCATATCCAATAGAGGTTTGTTGTACAGATATAGCTACACTATGATGACAGTTTTTCGTGATTCCCAGAGGATTAGGCTCAATTATGTGATAAATTGTAGTTATTTTTATCTGGCTTCCTCTAATAACTTATTCTACTTTTGTTTCCCTTCTTCTTTATCTCCCTGCCTCTTTTTTCCTTTTCATAAATACTTGCAGGAAATGGCTTAGATGTCGATGAATATGTTCGGAAAGCATACAAATTTGCCTATAGCGATTGTATAGAATTGGGCCCCATAGCTTGTTTACCTGAACCACCTGATCATAATGAATTATATCCTCGGCAATCTAGTCGGTGAGCCCCTGTGTTTCCTGTTTACTTGTCAGAGATCATATCTCTGTGTGGTGCATTTGTATTGTGTGGGCATGACTTTACACTCGTTTAAGTTGGTTAATTTTGAAATTTGGATCTTGTTTTGTGGCTACTCCTATTTGAATGGTGAATATATTCACTCCATTGAAATTTTAACTAACATAAGTGGCTCAACTCTCTTTTTAGTGGTAATTTATGAAACTTTATATTTGTGCTTTATTATGCCTAGACATTCTACCTAGAGAATAACTTCCATTCTTGCCTTTCTTCTTCTATATTTTCCTTCATTCTTTTGTTATGGTTTTTCCACAGGGCTACCCATCTTGGGCTTCTCTACCTTGGCTCGCTTGTTGTTCTTCTTGTCTATTCAATCTTGTATGGTCTGACAGCTAATGAAGCACGGTGGCTCGGAGCCATTACATCAGCTGCTGTTGTTATTCTTGGTATCTTGCCCAATAATCTCATATTTGCACTATGGTCATACAAACTTTATACTTAGACCTCTCTAGCTAACTTCTGGGGTTAATTTCTGATACAGATTGGAACATGGGGGCATGCTTGTATGGATTTCAGCTTCTTCAGAATCGTGTTGTAGCACTTTTTGTTGCAGGCACATCACGAGTTTTTCTCATTTGCTTTGGAGTGCATTACTGGTTTGTTCTGGACCTTATTTGCAATTATGACGACATATGGTGACCTGATTTCCGTTAATAATATGTGTCATATTTGCTTCATGTTTTGTATTCTTTAGGTACTTGGGCCATTGCATCAGTTATGCAGTTGTAGCATCTGTATTGTTGGGGGCTGTTGTTTCTCGCCATTTGTCAGTAACAAACCCATTAGCTGCTAGGAGAGATGCCTTACAGAGCACAGTGATTCGTTTAAGAGAGGGTTTTCGGAGAAAAGAACAGAACACTTCATCTAGCTCTTCAGAAGGTTGTGGCTCAAGTGTAAAACGAAGTAGTAGTGTTGAAGCGTGTCCTCTTAGTAATGTTATGGAATCTGGTGGCCAGTGTGCAGCACAATGCACAGTTGATGCTAATAACTGGAACAATGTGCTTTGTCGGACAACCAGTTCTCAAGAGGGAATAAATAGTGATAAAAGCATAGATAGTGGGAGGCCGAGTATATTATTGCATAGCAGCTCTTGTCGTTCAGTGGTCCAGGAACCTGAAGCTGGGACATCTGGTGATAAAAATTTTGATCACAATAACTCTTTGGTCGTCTGCAGAAGTAGTGGTCTAGACAGTCAAGGCTGTGAGTCTAGCACTTCAACCTCTGCAAATCAACAACTTTTAGGCTTGAATATATCTCTTGCGATCCAGGAAAGGTTGAACGATCCTAGAATTACATCGATGCTGAAAAAGAGAGCTAGGCAAGGTGATAGGGAGCTGATTAGCTTACTGCAGGATAAAGGCTTGGATCCTAATTTTGCTGTGATGTTGAAGGAGAAAAACTTAGACCCCACAATCCTGGCATTACTTCAGAGAAGTAGTTTGGATGCAGATAGAGATCACCGTGACAATACTGATATCACAATTGTTGAATCAAACAGTGTTGACAATGTGATGCCCAATCAAATTTCTTTGTCTGAAGAACTAAGGCTTCATGGATTTGAAAAATGGCTTCAGTTGTCTAGATTCATTCTGCATAATGTAGTCGGTACTCCGGAGCGAGCATGGGTTCTCTTTAGTTTCATCTTCATTCTTGAAACTATCATCGTGGCAATCTTTCGTCCCAAGATGATTAAAATAATCAATGCTAGACACCAGCAGGTCAGTTGGAACTTCCTTTTCTCATGCTCGATTTGTAAGTTTGTAGCTGTCGAATGTGGTAAAAGAAACCCAAGAATAAATTTGGTAATAGTTAAATGTTATATTGCAGTTTGAGTTTGGGTTTGCTGTGCTATTGTTATCCCCAGTTGTATGCTCAATTATGGCTTTTCTTCGATCACTTCAAGCAGAAGACATGGCTATGACATCCAAACCTTGCAAGGTAAATCATTAAGTTCATAATATTATCACTTTGTATTGCTTGTTTGCGATTATTTGGCCTTAGTATCTAATAAGAGGCACCAAGAGGTTGAGCCTCGGAGCAACTGGTAAAGTTGCTCCTTTGTGATCATAAGGTCACAGGTTCAAGTCACGGAAACAGCCTTTTTGTAAAAATACAAAGGAAAGGTTGCATACATTATGACCCTCCTTAGATCTTCGCAAAGCGGAGAGCCTTGTGCACTGATTATGTTGATTTGACCTAATAAGAGGCACCATGTTTTGGTTTGTAGATTTCTTATTTTGAAGATTCTAATTTTAGCGTAATTACTTCTGCCAAGACTTTAGTGACTTTTGTATTTTTTGGATATCATATTACTTTTGCTTCCTACTTTTGGACCGCATTAAGTAAAAGTTATCTCAGATTATGCATATAAGCAGTAAAAGTTATCTCAGATTATGCATATAAGCATCTACTGTGTTATGGACTCCACAGTTCAATATATTGCAATACAACCTAGTATATGCAGCTGCATTTGTGAGTTGGCAGGGATAATGTTACGACCCCGGCTTACTGGTTTTGCCCTACTGGTTTTGGGCCACTCTAGGGCTCCGGTACCTCCCTTAGGCCCGGCCTACCCCCCCTCACAGGCTCAGGCTCACAGGCTCGGCCCAAGGTCGCAACAGGGGTTGGTAGCCCCAGCACCCCCCAAGGCTGGGAATCGAACATGGGATGTACCACATGCCCAACCCCTCCTTGTACCATTGAGCTGCGCAATACAACCTAGTATATGCAGCTGCATTTGTGAGTTGGCAGGGATAAGGTGCCATGGTGGACTTTTAAGTCCAGATCCCTAAGCTGGATTATTTCTTTTCTGTTGACCTCGTTTGTCCTTTTCTTTTATCAATCAATGATGTACAAGTATTGAACCTTTGTGAAATAATAGTGCAGACTTCTGTCTTCCATTGTCAATCACCTTCATGCCGTAAGGCTGCAGCAAGATGAGGTTTTTAATCCTTGCTTGGGTTAGGTGGTTCATTAATCCCTTACTACATGTTCTGTGTGCCCATCTCCACTATTGGCTATGTGCCTCTAGATGTACAAGCACGAAGATATTTAGAAATCTTAATCCCAGTACTTCTGCATGGTTTATGACTTGTATATCCTTCCCTGCACAATTTCCTGTTACAGATATGATTAAACTAATGTACGTTGGAAAAATGTGCATGTATAGTGTTGGAACACTTTGCCATTTATTTTTCTTCACTTATATATCTATGGAATTATTAGTTATGTTACCTTACCTAGTTCTTGAATTGTTTTCATTTCAGTATGGTTTCATTGCCTGGTTGCTTAGCACTTCTGTTGGACTACTGCTTTCCTTCTTGAGGTATGGCTTATTGCATACATTAGTCAATCACTAGAACAATTTTAAGCTTTTTATTAAGAGGATATTGTTTTAAATATTGAAAGTGCATAGGTATAAGAAGAGATAATGGAGATTACTCTGCTGCATGAATGATGCTAAACAACACAATTTGAGATCCAGTCAAGTAAAGAATCTGGTTTAACATTTATGGCACTAGAAAGGTGTCTTAATTATGGACTGTACTGTATAAATAATCTGTATGCTTGTTTTCATGTTCGAACAATATGTCCCTTGTTTTTCTTATTGTTTATTGCATTGTTATCTTTGCATATTCGACAGCAAATCGTCGGTGCTTCTAGGATTGTCCTTGACCTTTCCACTCATGATTGCATGCCTTTCTGTTGCAATACCCTTCTGGATTCGTAATGGGTATCAATTTTGGGTTACCCAAGGGCAGTGTGAGGGTCGTGATGGAAACATTCGCTCTCAGGGAAGAAAGGAGGTTTATTCTCTTCCTTGCCTTCTTCAGGAACCTTTCACCTATTCTATTCCTATTTTATTTGTTAGATTAGTCTTTCAAGAGCTTGTTAGAACTTTAAATAATGTGTCTGGTTATGAAGCACTTCTTAACTCTTAACGTTTCAGCTCCTCTTCAGGAACCTTTCACCTATTCTATTCTTATTTTATTTGTTAGGTTAGCCTTGCAAGGGCTTGTTAGAACTTTAAATAATGAGTCTATGGTTATGAAACACTTCTTAACTCTTAACGTTTCAGCTCCTATTCAAAGTCAGGTTTGCTGCATCAGCTTTTCTGGTTGATTCTACTCACATTATCTTCTGTCTGCCAGGGTGTTGTGCTTGTAATTTGCATTCTAGTATTTGCGGGATCTGTGTTAGCTCTGGGTTCCATAGTGTCTGTAAAGCCTCTGGACGATTTATCATACAAAGGATGGACTAGTGACCAGAAATCCTTCACTTCTCCTTATGCATCATCAGTTTACCTGGGTTGGGCAATGGCATCTGCTATTGCATTAGTGGTTACTGGTGTGCTGCCAATTGTTTCATGGTTTGCAACTTATCGATTTTCCCTCTCTTCGGCTGTTTGTGTTGGGATATTTGCAGGTGAGTTATTTTGCTTGCTTTATCTTGAATTTGTCTGCCGATGGACCTACTTGCAGCTTTTTTAATGTAGTTGTCCAGATCAAGAAGTTAATATATTATTTTCACTTTTTCTGTTTTGATAGTTGTTCTGGTAGCATTTTGTGGTGCATCATATATGGAGGTAGTCAAATCAAGGGATGACCAGGTTCCAACAAAGGGTGATTTTCTTGGTGCACTACTTCCTCTTGTTTGCATTCCAGCATTGTTGTCATTGTGCTCTGGATTGCTTAAATGGTGAGTTTATTGTGAAAATTAATTCCTTTGCCGAAGCCCACCACTCCACCTTATATTCCTTCCTTGACAGAAGTAATTTGCTGTGAATGTCTTATGCAGGAAAGATGATGGTTGGAAGCTTTCTCGAGGTGTATATGTGTTTGTTAGCATTGGTTTACTTCTTCTACTTGGTGCCATATCTGCTGTTATATTTGTGGTTCATCCATGGACAGTACGTAGTTTTTATTTTTGTTGTGTTGAATTATTTAGCCCTTTCCCTGTATTGAACATTCTGTACTTGATCTTTCTCGTTTCAACAGATAGGGGTGGCATTTCTTTTACTTCTTCTTCTGATGGTACTTGCTATTGGTGTTATTCAACATTGGGCATCGAACAATTTCTATTTGACTAGGACGCAAATGATCTTTGTCTGCTTTCTTGCTTTTCTCCTGGCCTTGGCAGCATTTCTTGTTGGATTGTTTGAAGGTATTGACAGATGTTGTTTTCTAACCTGTATCTTTAGTGTCCATTGATGTTACACATATCCTTCAATCATTCTGGTGCTCAATCAACTTTATCTCTTGCTGCCAATATTTTCAGGAAAACCATTTGTTGGGGCATCTGTAGGTTATTTCTCGTTTCTGTTCCTTCTGGCTGGACGAGCATTGACTGTAAGCATGTTGCTTTTTCTTTATTCAAGTTTTTGCCTTGATTGTATCTATCTAAATTTACTGGACCTTTTCATGTGTGTTTTGTGTCTGTTATTATAGGTCCTTCTTTCACCTCCTATTGTAGTTTATTCACCCAGAGTGCTTCCTGTTTATGTTTATGATGCTCATGCAGACTGTGGAAAGAATGTCAGGTTTGTACCTGTGCCTCTTTATACTTGAACCTGATAATTCACAAATTTCTATTTCTTTTTGCTTTTAGTTTCATTTTCTAACTGTATGAAACACATATATGAATGATATGTTCTGAACCTGACGACAACTACATTATGTCCACATAGTGCTGCATTTCTCATCCTTTATGGGATTGCTTTAGCAATTGAAGGCTGGGGTGTACTCGCCAGTTTGAAAATTTATCCACCATTTGCTGGCGCGGCTGTATCTGCAGTTACTCTTGTTGTAGCATTTGGATTCGCTGTTTCTCGTCCATGTCTGACTCTCAAGGTTTGTACTTTGTTCTGTCTGATTTGAATTTTTTATAGGCTTCAGAATGATCCCATTCCAAGGTATTATCATTCCTCGGGATCTTAATGTGGTTTGTATAAAGAGCCTTGAGTTATATTTTGCACTTTACCAATGTGAATCTGGTGATCTTGATTGTACTTTCTCCTACATTTCCAGATGATGGAAGATGCTGTACATTTCCTCAGTAAGGACACTGTTGTTGAAGCAATCACACGATCTGCGACTAAGGTCTGTTTTGGATTTGTTGAATCAGAATTGTGCATTGTTTCCATGTTTATGTGATACTTCTGAATTGGTAAGATGTTGACGTTATTGCAATAATAGTGGGAGGGAGACCTGCTGTATGACATGCTTCCCAACCCTTTTACTACATAGCGTTCAGGATGCTGGTGCTTAATTCTTACTGCATGTTATGTAAACAAGGAACTTTCATACATTGAATTTATCTTTTGGAGAAGAAGAAATAGATTAAACATTTGTTTGGTGTATTTCCTTTCTTTTGTTGCATTTGATCTTTTTTGTATTGTTGATAGATGAGAACTTCTAGATTACATTATTCTTCCTATGAAGGCGACGATAGTTACCATTTTGTACCGAATACAAAGTTACCGTTCTATTCCATTTTAACTGAGGATGAGTTCCTATGTCATGCAGACAAGAAATGCTTTATCTGGCACGTATTCAGCTCCACAAAGATCTGCAAGTTCAACAGCTCTTTTGATTGGTGACCCTACTGCCACTCGTGATAAGGCTGGCAATCTTGTTCTTCCTAGAGATGATGTCATGAAATTGAGAGATCGTCTAAGAAATGAAGAATTAATTGTAGGGTCATTCTTTAGCAGAATGAGATACAGGAAATTTCGCCTTGAATCAGCCAATGATGTTGATCACAGAAGAGAAATGTGTGCTCATGCACGAATTTTGGCTTTGGAAGAGGCAATAGATACAGAATGGGTATATATGTGGGATAGATTTGGTGGGTATTTGCTTCTCCTACTTGGCTTGATTGCTAAAGCAGAAAGAGTACAGGTAAATAATGTTCTTATGCACTTGGGCATACTTATACATATCTTACTTCATGTAATTGTAATGTGAATTTCTACTTTGGCAGGATGAAGTACGCTTGAGGCTTTTTCTTGATAGCATAGGCTTTTCTGACTTAAGTGCCAAGAAAATAAAAAGATGGATGCCGGAGGACCGTAGACAATTTGAAATTATACAAGAAAGGTGGTTCCTTTGTTCCACGGTTGTTATTATAGACTGTAAATAATGAATAAAAAATATAAAATGCAGAATCTTTTTCTTTGCTTGTCTTAATTTCCTGAAAATTTTTGTAGTTATCTGAGAGAGAAGGAAATGGAAGAAGAGATTTTAATGCAGAGACGTGAGGAGGAGGGGAGAGGTAAAGAAAGAAGGAAGGCTCTTTTGGAGAAAGAAGAACGTAAGTGGAAGGAAATCGAAGCTTCTCTTATTTCCTCTATTCCTAATGCTGGTGGCAGGGAGGCAGCAGCCATGGCAGCTGCTGTGCGAGCAGTAGGAGGTGATTCTGTCTTGAGTGATTCTTTTGCACGGGAGAGGGTTTCTAACATTGCCCGTAGGATACGCTCAGTTCAATTAGCTCGTCGAGCACATCAGGTTGGTTTGCATATAAGTAGGCTTATTGTATTTGGTTACTTGTTTGAAAGATAATATGGGTGTTGGTGATATAAGTTTTTAGATTGATTCTTAAATTTTTCTTTTTGTGTCATGATGGCAATGTAGCATCTGATTAACTGATAGGTGACATAGTGAAGGTAAATAGTAGAAGTTATAATCTGCTTTATGAAGTATTAGGATCTTCAAGTGTGATTTGAATAGTTTGACTTTTCTTTAACATGCTCAGAGTGGCCATGCTAGTTCCGCGGTCACAAATTGATATTGGTGGACCTGCAGATTGAATTTCATTATAAGCCTTCTAATCTTAATATCAATGCAGACAGGAGTTGCAGGTGCTATATGTATCCTTGATGATGAACCAACAACCACTGGCAGACTTTTTGGTGAGATTGACCCCAGTGCATGTCAAAGTAGAAAGGTCAGCTTTTCCATTGCAGTGATGATCCAGCCTGAGTCTGGTCCAGTTTGCCTCTTAGGCACTGAATATCAGAAGAAAGAGTGCTGGGAGATTCTGGTAGCTGGGGCTGAGCAAGGTATTGAGGCAGGACAAGTTGGACTAAGATTGATTACTAAAGGTGATAGGCAGACTACTGTTGCAAAGGAGTGGAGTATCAGTGCGACCAGTATCGCAGATGGAAGGTGTGAAAATCTAAATGTGGCAACTGCCTTAGATCAAGACACTTGTTTAGTGCTGTCTTTCCCTTATTTTGTGTTCCTTGTTGCTGTAGTTTTTTCATCAGTTCAGGAAGGCTTGTGTGTGGTATTATTTATCCTTTGATATGCAGCGCCATCTTATTGTATCTGACTCGAGATTTTGCAAAAATTTTACAGGTGGCATATGGTGACAATGACAATTGATGCTGATTTGGGTGAGGCTTCTTGCTACTTGGATGGTGGCTTTGATGGCTACCAAACTGGGTTGCCTTTGTCTGTGGGCAATAGCATTTGGGAACAAGGGACAGAAATTTGGATTGGTGTTCGACCGCCAATAGACATGGATGCATTTGGGAGGTCAGACAGTGAGGGGGCTGAGTCCAAGATGCATATGATGGATGTTTTCCTATGGGGAAGGTGCTTAACTGAAGATGAAGTTGCTTCTCTTCACACTGCTGTAGGCTCAACTGATCTTGGTATGGTCGACTTACCTGAAGATAATTGGCAGTGGGCAGATTCTCCACCCAGAGTATGTGCCTTCAAGAGATATAGTACTTCTCAGCAGTGATTTAACTTAAGCTGAAGCAGTATTCTAATTTATTATGCGTTTGAAGCCCTTTTACTGATCACCTTTTATGTGCTTTGCTCAGGTTGATGAATGGGACAGTGATCCGGCAGATGTGGATCTATATGATAGAGATGACGTGGATTGGGATGGCCAATATTCGAGTGGGAGGAAAAGGAGGTCATATCGTGAAGGAGTAGTGATTGATGTAGATTCATTTGCCAGGAGGTTCAGGAAACCCAGGATTGAAACACGAGAAGAAATCAACCAACGAATGCTTTCAGTTGAAGTTGCTGTCAAAGAGGCCTTAACTGCTAGAGGGGAAGCACATTTCACTGACCAGGAGTTCCCTCCTGATGACCAATCATTATTTATAGATCCAGAAAATCCCCCATCAAAGTTGCAGGTATATCATCCCAGCTATATAAAGTTGCTTAGTATATCCTATTGATTTTCGATACCTTATCTTGGGTTTCCATCTTAGGTTGTCTCTGACTGGATGAGACCTGCTGATATAGCTAAGGAAAGCTGTCTAGATTCCCACCCATGTTTGTTCTCTGGGACTGCAAACCCTTCGGATGTTTGTCAGGTACTTTCATATTCGTGAGTATAGCGTAGAAAGTCTCCATAGTTTGTTTGCCTGGTTCTGATCTATTTAAAATCTTTTTTAAACTTAACAGTTGACTCAAATTTCTAACTAGTTTCATAACGATCCATGTAATAGGGTCGTTTAGGTGATTGTTGGTTTTTAAGTGCCGTTGCTGTTTTAGCGGAGGTATCATCCATATCAGAGGTTATTATCTCTCCAGAATATAATGAGGAAGGAATCTACACTGTTAGATTCTGTATTCAGGTAATTACCTCAGCATTTCCTCTAGTGTATTCTGATATTTGACTCCTCAAATTATCTAACTGTATGACGACCAACTCAAAAGCAGTATTTCATGGCATGGCAGATGGAAAAATTGGATCTCTTGTACTGAAAAGAATCTAATGTGTATTTTGGTGTAAAAGTTTCGTATTACTTGTAAAGGAAGATATCAAGCATCTCCTGCTAGGATAATTGGACAATGCCTCTAGAACTTTGATGCAAGAGCTTGCTTGATCTGAGATATCATGGGGGTACAAATTATTCATCTAGGGCAATTTAATGTGCTTCAGTTTGAGACTGAGTTGCTAATTATTTTCTTTTTGCCATTTTTTTCTCTCAAGTTCCTACAGAACTGAGTTTCTGAAGGGAATTAACCATTTCTTATCTCTTCCTCCAAGGAAAAATCTCATGCATATAATTTGGATTGGTCAGAATTTGCACTAAATATCTTTTGGATTTCTTCTTTAGAAAGCTAGCTGACATTCACAGTTAATCTGAATCTACTAATAAATTTACTCTCTGATCTATCCTTGTTCATAGGGTGAATGGGTCCCAGTTGTTGTTGACGATTGGATTCCATGTGAATCACCTGGTAGACCTGCATTTGCTACGAGTAGGAAGGCTAATGAACTGTGGGTTTCGATATTGGAGAAAGCATATGCAAAGTTGCATGGATCTTATGAGGCATTGGAAGGCGGGCTTGTTCAGGATGCTCTTGTGGATCTAACTGGAGGTGCTGGAGAGGAGATTGACATGAGAAGTTCCCAGGCTCAGATTGATCTTGCAAGTGGTAGGCTCTGGTCTCAATTATTACGTTTTAAACAGGAGGGCTTTCTACTTGGTGCTGGAAGTCCATCAGGTTCTGATGTGCACATTTCTTCTAGTGGAATTGTTCAAGGCCATGCTTACTCCTTGCTACAGGTACCATTTCCCTGTCATTTTCAGTCACATATTTGAATGACATCTCTCCAAGGAGGTTTTCATTTTTTGGAACTATCTTTCAGGTAAGGGAGGTGGATGGCCATAAGCTTGTGCAAATTCGTAATCCATGGGCTAATGAAGTAGAATGGAATGGTCCTTGGTCTGACTCATCGCCTGAATGGACTGATAGAATGAAGCATAAGCTCAAACATGTTCCACAGGTATTATTCTACTGTACAGTGTATTCATCTCTATAAATCTTTTTGTTTGCCCCCCTCGATTGGCTATAAAGTTGACGAGCATGGTCTTCGCTTACTGTTTGCTGAAGAAAGCATGATTATTTAAATTCCTTTACTTCCAGTTGGTCACTTTTCTGAGCTTGTTGTGTTGAACAGTCCAAAAATGGTATATTCTGGATGTCCTGGCAAGACTTTCAGATCCACTTCCGCTCAATATACGTATGTCGCGTTTACCCTCCTGAGATGCGCTATTCTGTCCATGGACAATGGAGAGGCTATAGTGCTGGTGGATGCCAAGATTATGCTTCTTGGAATCAAAATCCACAGTTTCGGCTGAGGGCCACTGGTGCAGATGCATCCTTACCCATTCATGTTTTCATCACCTTAACTCAGGTATACTTGAGCAGCGCACCATACAACAGAATTCCCTTTTTCTTCTTGAATCCGTGAAATTATCGAGCATTTGGTTTTCAGGGTGTGAGCTTCTCGAGAACTGCAGCTGGTTTTAGAAATTACCAATCCAGTCATGATTCAATGATGTTCTACATTGGGATGAGGATACTCAAAACACGTGGTCGTCGTGCTTCTTACAATATTTATCTTCACGAATCAGTTGGTGGGACAGATTATGTTAATTCTCGAGAAATATCTTGTGAAATGGTTTTGGATCCTGATCCAAAAGGATACACAATTGTGCCTACAACTATACATCCTGGAGAAGAAGCACCATTTGTTCTCTCAGTTTTCACCAAAGCATCAATTACCCTGGAATCTTTATGACATGCAACGGTTGTTCTACGTTTTTGTCCATTGTGGTGAGAGCATTTGTGCCAGTTTTGGTGTCTGTTTGGGTTTTCCATGGGATCTCATGCATTGCCCTCGCGGTTGCTTGACACATGAATCAGAGTGCAGAATGATGAGGTAAATTCTATGTTGTAAATACTTCTCAATATTTTCAGAAATGCTTCTTCATCATCTTAGCTTCATTTCTTGTGAATGGATAGTCTTTTCCCTCCAAAATCTGAAATTTTGTTAGTATCTTTTGGTTGGAACCATATCTCCATATCTATATGATTGTTAAGTTAATTTTTAATGGCAACTTAACCCATCTGCTATACTACAACCTTTTATATGTTCTACAATAATCATTCCTAGAATGACTCTTTCAAAGTAAAGTTTTCTTTTGGTGAATGCTTATATTGGATGAGCATTTGAAAAATTGAACTGATTGCTTAATTGGGCTCACGCATTATCAGAAAGAAACTTGGAGATGTGAGATTTCATGGCTTGAGATAAAAAAAGGGTTTGACAGAAGTTTTAACATTTTGCAGGCTGGCCTTAATGTGGATCCCAGTCGCCAAGAGGGCCTGTAAACAAGCAAACTGACATAGATGCTTTCATAATGTGTTTATTTTGTGCAAGCAGCACTGCTATGTGGATGAAGATGTATTTTCTTTGTACTTGAAAGCTACAAATAGTTAGAAAGTTTTTCTCCAGCGTGGTGGCTGCCTCGGGTTTGCATTGTTTTCTGCCTGCCAGCATCGGAAATGGTTATCAGGGTGGTGAATTATACATCTGTAGGTATTGCAACTTTTAACATTATAGGTCTAATTATGTAAATGAGTTTGAGAAAGTAAAGGTAGAAGGCAAATAGGTAAATAATTACTAACACTAATTCCAGGGGAGATACTACTGAAAAGCATTGTAGCTGGAGATGGTTTCAGCTGCAGTTTTGATGTGCTTTCTGATCCGAACAATCTGTCACTTCACTTGTACAAAGAAATGTTTATTTTGCAATGTCAGCATTTTTTGCATTCTTAGTTGTTTATCACTTTTATTTATTTTCAGCTCTCCAGATACTTGGTTGATGATTTCTTGTATCCTGAACCATCTTGGATAATCTAGTGGCAGGGCCCCATCTCTAGATAAATGTTTTTAGAATGAATCATTTTATTCTTGCATTATCTTCATCAGACAAACTCAGAAAACCAGGCTGTCAGAAGGATAATCTGTAGATTCTTGTGACCACATTGTCTGCCTCTTATCATAGAAGAATAACAGCCGTGTGAAAGGACGGAAAGAAGTATATGTTGCGGTTTTGCATGGCAAATTTTCCAAGCATAGTGCCCTTATTTTCTGCTGTATCTGTTGAGTTATGGAAGATAATGAGCTCCTTTGTAAGTAAAATATATGCATCAGAATCCTTCAGATATTTGAAGTTCCAAGGCTGGACCAGACTCGTGAAATCAAAAGCAAAGAATCAAAAAAAGCACAAGAAAAGCTTTCGATATATTGCAGAGCATCTAATTAAAGTTTTATAACACTTTTACAAAAATATTTGATAGTATTTATCTAAAGACAATCGCTTCAGTAGTGGAAAGCCACTCCGGTACTTTTCCTTTCACAAACTCCAACTGGAAAGGACCAAACTCTATTCTCATTCTTCTCTTCCTCTCCTAAATATCAAAATTTAACATCTTTCATTACATCTGTTGGATCTGTCATTCTGAATCACTTTCCATGCTTCCCATTGCCTTCAATCCTCTGGGTCTCTGCATCAACTAGCACACAAATCAAAATGAGAAGAAAACACCAATTCTGCATATGCCAAGTAACTTATCAACGTGTAATTGAACAACACGAAACAAATTAAATAATCTCCATGGCTGTATACAATTTCTTCGCACCTTCTTAGAAGTCTTTTTCTCCCTAACTTCATATCTCTCTTGACATAAATCTGATAGCCATGCACCTGGACTAACTAACTGCAAGCACAAAACAAATCCTAAGCTAACATGAACAGATGACTACGTATGTAAAACTGAAGAAATTCCCATAAAGGCATTCAGGAGACTTACAAGTATAGTTCTTTGGATCATCTTGGCTCTTTTTTTAGGTCTTTGGGGAGGCTTGCATCCTTTCATGGCCATGAAATCCTCTTCCTTTTCTTTATTAGACAATGTTATAAATAATCTAGGCCAAAACAGTGCTTTATCTTCCTTCATATTATCCATCAAAACCTTGGCACTATCTTCCAATCCCAATGATCCCCGTGTGGCATAGTATCGATCTTCCTTCTCCGGTGACAGCACTGATGGCTTCCTATTGTTCATTGACAAATCAGAGTTCCTAAATTCAAACAGAAACAGAAAATAAAATTAATACTTACTCGAACTTTATGACTCGATTTGGAGAAGCAATGAATCTAGAGCAAGATAAGAATAAAGAAAGGTTTTGATCTAAGAATCAGCACTTCAACATCAAAAAATTCTCAAACTTCCCATGTTGATATCCCTATAGTGTAGCATCAATAAGCCAAGTTATACAGCTTCCTTCTCTTCTTACCAAACAAAAATCAGAAAATCACATGTCATGTATGTCTCAAAAATGTGCCAAAAAGAAAAAATTGTTATAATGTCTTCAATAGTTACAACTGAAGAACAGGAACTCCAAAGGAAGACATCTAATATCTAATCTTCAATAGAACAAATACCAGACATTCTCGCAAAGCAAAGAAGTTTGTAGAAAGGGTTTTTAGCATCCTTACTTGGTATGGAGAAAAGAAGATTCCTTTTCACTCATAATAACACGAGATGTGAGCCTCTTCTTAGGCAGAGAATCAGCTGGCTTAGATTTGTTGGCCAAGTTCTGATCTTTTTTCACTTTGACACATCTAAGCCTCTTTTTAGTACCCCATTTTAACACAAAATCGGTATCTGCTCCTCTTTGTGTCTTCTTATCCTTCTCCATTGTCTCTTCCCCCTGCAAGTCTCTAAACTAAGTTAGGAATACAATACTATTACTTTTACTGAAAATTAACAGAAAAGCTGATTTTCAGAGGAAATTCTCATTTAGAAGCTCAGGTTTTAATCATATGGATCAACAGGGAAAAAATTTCAACTTCTTGCAGAAGTAATTCAGTAGAAACTAAAGTGAAATTCAGCAAAAGTGAAAGGAAAATGGGTACAAAATTTTCCCAGGAAGATACACAAAAAAGAGATGCTTGAATGTGTGAGAGAGCAGGCCAATTTCCTAAAAGTAAAATCTCAACCCAAGATCTATGGTCAATGGAAAAGAGCTTTTGCAATATTATCTACCATCATCCTGCACTTCGAAATAACATCAAGCCGAAGATAACAATCAAGTCCGATTCACGGCTTGTTGCTTGGAACTTGGAGAATAATAGACCAAGACAGAATTTTTAATGCATTTCTCAGAACTCATTTTTCATTACAATTATTCAACAAATAATAGAATTATATAGAGAGAGCGAGACAGAGATTTTACAAAGAGGAGACTTGATCACATTACGGTGGGGGCAGCAGAGCAGTAGCAACAGCAGCAGAAATTGGAGAGATTTGTTTGGTTTGGAAGAAAATGATAAATTTCCTACGAAAATGAGGGATTACAAAGATCAGCTCTGATAGATTTCTGGCTGGGTTGGAGTTTTTCAGTTTGGTGGCATACAAGTCCAAAAGATCGGACCTGTTTCCTGTTATCTTCACCTGAACTCTCTCAGGTCATTTATATTTCTTTTCACCTTTCTCTTCAAAATTCGCAGTTTTTAGTATTTGGCTAGTTTAGACATTTAATATTGGCCATCCGATGTGAAACTGACGGTCAGATGCATTTCCCTCCAACTGGGGGTGGCTTTTTCGCTTCAATATGGGATTGGATTAGGTCATCTGGAGCACGTGATGAGCATAAAGCACGTGACTTTGTGTCTCATCGTCTTCTCCTTCAAGTGGATGTCCAAGAACTAGAAGGATTGGCTACAACTTTAGATGTGAAGATTGGAGGCTTCTGAGGTATGGCGGAGTTTAACGATCCCATCTTTAAGGACTGTAGACCTACTCTTCAATCAGTACTTGAAGTTCTCTGCATTTGCAGCAATGAAGCTTTCACAATCTTGAGCAGAGCACGATTGATCATGATTTGAAGTTTCTCCTCGATAGGTGTTAACTGCAAGGTACACGGGCCCTTCAAATCCATACTGTTATTGCACAATATAGCTGAAGGGAAGCTCTACATATCTGAAAAGTAATTGGTTGTTGCTAGGAATTTTATTTTTGGAGATGGAGGAATTGATTCCTTGAAAATTGAAATGAAACAAAGAAGATAAGGGCTACAAAGCAGAATCTTCTTTCATTTTCTTTTCCTTTTCTTGGAGGAGTGAAATTAGAATTTTGCAACAGTTATGAGCCTCTTGACCTAATAATTTCTGCTAAATTGAATAGAACAGCACTTTTGCTTTTCATTCCAACTGCTTTTGGTCAGTTTCTTGAATCTTAAGCCCATGTTCTATTGCCCGGTATGCTTTTTGCTTGAACTCATTTCTCTATGGCTGAGCAATTTCATTTGCTTGTAGAAAGTATTTAATTTTGTCATTTAGGTGAAGAAAAATGCTCTTGATTCTTATCAAAAGCAACGGTTTTTTTTAATGGGAAGAGTAGGTTAACTGTTGTTGGTCTTCTTCAACTTAGCAATCACGACTCTGTGTGTGTACATGTTAAATGAATGTTTCTGTCTATTTCAACTCTCCTGATTAAACAAAATGAGACCCATATCTTCTTTTGGCCTGGTTCTCTTTTTATGGACCTATCACCTTTGCCTAAAGTCTCACCAAAACTCTTACTTTATTGCACACTAAGATGCCAAAGTTCTTGACTTGTTCAAAAGTTTCCCTCACCCCAACGTTCAAGTTGTTCTAGAAAGCAATGCCTATCATTGGTTTAAATTCTTGATGTCCATAGACATTGGCCCACTCGTTTCATTTACAAGAGGTCAAGAGCAATAATTTTGTCCTGAACAATGATTGCCTTTTCCAATATTTGAATTGGAAGCTACATGGGGTTTGCTGTGTACTTGTCCTTGTTAGTTCCCTTTCATTTGATGGTCTCCCCAACCAAGCTGGTTTTATCAATCCTCCAATTTGGGTTCATACTTCATCAACACTGTCCAATCTTGATGTATTTGTCTGGTTTGAACATTGTATGATCATTTTTACGGTTCCGAAGTTTAATGATTCGTTGTTCACAACTATCGGACTTCTGTCGAGAGGATCTCATAAACTTACAAAGGCGAAAAAGACACCTATTTTTAAACTATTTTAAGAAAATATGAGGCTTTTTCAAACTTTGGAAGTTGTGTAATGACAGTTTCATATCTCATCTTCAAACTTATTAACAACTTGAAAATATCTTCGTGTTAAAGAGGGCGATGGTATCTGGAAAATTTAGTAATCATATGCTGAGTTTGATTTGGATGTAGACTACTCAACAACTGGTTAGGTAGAGCTTATGCACTGTTCTAATGTACCCTTTTTTTTTGGGTAACAGTGCAGAATGTGCATGCTCCAAAATTTAGAAATCTGAACCAACTTGATCCCAACTCAAGCTGTTCCTTACTAGAGTATGATCATCATCTTATTATTCGGCGGACCAGCACGCCAGGTTCATTTACCAGAAATCTTGAACTAGTTGCAGATTTCAATGTACATTCGCATTGAATTTTCGGGAAACGGCATGGAAGCTTCGTTGTGATTAGTTCTGCCTTGGTAGATAGTCCCTTTCACAGTATTTCAGTCTATAGATTTCTTTATTTGGATGCAGCAGCAAAGGTAGACTATTTGCTGCTCAAAGTTAGGCTTCCATATACGCTCCTAAGACAAAAGATTTATGAATTTATCAGTAAACTTGTATCTGATTCAGGAAATTATGTCTTTACCAGTCTGATTCTGAGCTCAGACTTTTAACTTTTATCAATCTTCTGTATGTACAAAATGCTTCTGCTACTGTCAAAAGTTAAAAACCAATGCATTTTTTCAGCTTCTGTTTCTGATTTCCTATAATTATGGAGTTTCATGTATCAAGAGATTCCAATAATTCAGGTCCTAGTAATCAATCCATGTGTATCCAGCACATATTAGGTTAAGCTTAAGATTTCACAATCAATAAAAACATTAAAAGCTATCATTAACATCATCATCATAGCACAGCTCATCTCTCTCAAATTCTGTATCTAACCGATTAATGGAAATGAGAGAACTTTATTAAACAAAGAATACTAAAAAAACGTCAAAGATACAAACTTTTTTATATTTTAAATAATTTTGGAAACAACTTTTATTAAAAATTAATAGGAAACAAATTTTAATTCCCTCAAAAAAAAAAAACAAAGGAAACAAATTTTAAACTTGATCTGAAGGGATTGAATCCAACTCCATTGAATCCCACTAATTCAATCCGACTCCATAGAAAATTGCAGAGAAGTATAAGCTTCCAAAAGAGTAGCCGGTAGGTGAGACAGACAGCAAGAGGTGGGGCCACAAGCCAGCCGTATGGTAAACACTTGTCGTTGCCACCCTGTAATGACCCCTCAACGTTCATATTAACTCTCTCTCTCTCTCTAAAGACTCCATTTTGAACTTTTATGCTGTCTCGTTAACTTTGCCTCCTCTTATATATACCCACCTCCCATAAGGGTCTCAAGTCATTGCCTTCTCTCTCATATTCACCACCTAAAGAACTCATCTTTGAGAGGAATTACAGAGCTCCATTGATCTCTTTTGAACCATCTGTGCTTACTCCTTCCTCTTTGAGAAAAGGTCAACAATGGAGGCAACGAAGATGAGTCTTTTCCTTGTTGTATTGATGGTTGTTTTAATGGCTTTCTCCACCGTCCAGAAAGCAGCAGCAGCCGAAGCACCAGCACCAAGTCCAACGTCAGATGCTTCTCTGTTTGTTCCCACATTTGTTGCTTCATTTGCTGCTATTGCTTTCGGGTTCTTCCTCTGAGCCACTATACGAGTTTTCTTTTTCTTCATTTGTCTCTCTGCCCATTTCTTCTCTCTTTAGGATCCACTCATGTGTGGTCTTCTTCTTCCTTTGTCTCCTTTTGGTTTGGTTCATTCAGGGACCTGACCTGATAGAGGGATGAACTAGTAAGATAAGGAAATGGGTTGGGAGTTTTATTTTCTGTTTGTTACTAATTTAACTATTACTGTTATTTCATGTACTCGAGTGTGATTGATGGGTTTTTGTATTATATTCTTGTGTTAAATTCTTATGGAATGTTGGTTTTAGATCATTAGGCTAATAAGGAGGGAGATGATGCAGAGGGATGAACTGAGTTGCTGGATTTGATCTGTTGATGTATCTTATCTTGGCTTGAGCTTATGTTATTAGCATAAATCTTGTTCTTTTACTCACTCTTCACTTTCCATCTTCATAAAGTCATCTTCTTTATTTTGTGAGTGAATGAAATTTTGATTCAGTAATGCAGTAAAATGTTAAGAAAGCTTTGTTCTTGGAAAGGGTGGAATGAGCTGGAATTTGACAGATTATAGAGGTTGTGGGGGTTACCTTTTGGAGGTATGAACATGGTGGCGGTTAAAATTATTTCAAAGTAATGGTTGGAGCTATGGCCTACCATGTGAAGTTATTGATGAGTAGTCTCAAACAAGTATCAAAAAAAGTAGATTTATAAAATCAAAGGATGGTAAAAGTTGGAGGCAGGTCCAGGATTATGGGATTGTAGCAGTTTATCCTCCTGATGATGTTATTTTCTGTCTTTACATGTGCAATGAAAGATTATGCAGAAGTAACAGGTTCCAATGATGCACCTCTCAGATCGAAAAAGTGAAACTGCTTCACGTTGCATATTAGAACTCGTTAAAAAGGCATTTAACTTACCCTGATTAGTTCCCAAACTAAGCATCACCTACTGATTTTCAGGCAAAAGGATGCATTCATAGTATCATTAAGATGGTAATCAGGATTGGAATTGTAGCAGTTATCCTCCTGCTGATGTCTTTTTGTGTATTTTTATGTGCAATGAAAGCTCTCCAGAAGTAACTGGTTTCAATCCGGTTCCAGGGATGTACTTCTCGAATTGAGAAAGCGAAACCGCTTGTTCTTGCATGTTAGGAACTCTTTAAACCCCTATTAGTGTCATTGTGCTCAATAATAGGCATTTAACTTACCCTGATTAGTTCCAAACTAAGCTTCACCTACTGATTTTCAGGCAAAGGTGTATGCATGCCTTACATTTTCCTTTAGGAATGATCAATGGTTTGCCATAAACATCTAAAGAATGTTTGTTGGTGTGATGGTGACAAATGATTCTTCATTTCTTGTTCTTCATGGTTTCAAGGCATTAGTTGTCTATAAGAAATGCCACATTCCATTGTCATTAAGAATCCCCTAAATCCTTCAACCTAAGCATCTTATTACTTTTGCTAAACAATCATCCTTCTGGAGGACAATCAGAGCCATAACAGCAAGCCTGTAGGGTTGATAATGAACTAAACCGAAGTTGGTTTTAGATTAAAACGATATTGTTTTTATCAAACAATTCTTTAACTATTTAACAAAACGAAGTTATTTTACCGTAATCAACTAAAGTTTTGTCTATCGAACCGAACATATTGGATTTATACTCAGTGATTTCAAACACATTAAAAAAGGTTTTCAATTTACTAGCTCATGTGACATGAATAATGGGGACCGATCACAACCTTAAAGCAGTACATGTTATGACAAAGTTCCTTAAATACTAAGCTTTTCAAACCCCACAAGTTGTACTGAAAACCAAACTTGTGGCTCAAAGTTCTTGATTGAGATTCTTTCTAAAAGAGATGTTCCATAAGTTCTTGACACGTAGAATCAACTAAAACCAAGACTAAGACGAGTAACGTTCACATTTTGGTTTGGCTTTTACAACATCATATTCCATGCAAATGGAGTCTTGTCAAGGTTGACAATGTGTGTTAAATTACACTAACTCCTACGTAAAAGCTTCTTCTCATATGCTTTTTGGGTCTAAAACACTTAAAAACACTTACCCTCTGCTATTTTTTACTGTTTAGCTTCCAATTCTCTTGATAAAAGAACAAAAAAGACAGAAGAACAGTTCATCCTGTCGTTTTCCGTCCATCACTTTCTAAATAAATGGACTGAAAGCAAAAGGAAACATGTTGCTTTCACTTACAAGTAGCTTTCTAAAGATTAGGATAGTCATTGGAGGTAATAAAATGATTCAAGCATGTAATCAAATGCGAGAAAGCTTCAAACAAATTTTTTGTCTTTGTTTCTTACAGTTGAAAGAACCAAACCCAAAAGAAAAACATATGGCAAAAAGTTTACAGAATTTATTTTCCTTGCTCAACAAAATTTTCCGATTGGAGAAAACTGTTCTCATCAATGGGATTGTTGCAGAGTCCAAATTTCTTGTCACCCCAAAATTTGTGTCTGAAAATGCAATTAAGCTTATATAACTCCTACTTCAACTGAACTGTGATAGTTCCAACTAATCTGCTTCACTTCAAAAACTGATCCTAATCAAAAGTTCATAACAAATGCAGCCAAGATATTATTACTCTTGCACCCCGGGTGGATGGAATCTCGCATTTCTGGTTTGAACTACAACCCCATAGATTTCTCCACCTTTTGGATCTGGTTCAGGAAAATCCAGGTCATCTGCATAGACAAAATTATTCACAAATCAGATCTTTCATAGAAGCTTCATCAAGTAATCATTCACATAAGATCAGACATGAAAGACAGATGGGTACCATGACATGAGGAGCAATTCTAACACAATAGACAGGGAATCCCGTGTATAATTTCAACGGTCCTCCCGTTTTAAGTGTCTTCATGGCACAGTCCAATGAACCAGTGAAGGGATACTTTCCCACAGCATCAGGTTGCATTTTCTGAATTTGAGTCTTGACATAATCAAAAGGAAGACTGCAAGCTGAAGCGAAAAACCCTGAAACGGCACTTGCTCCTGAGGGTAAGAAGGAAAAAACAGGTGTTAATTGTCACTTTCTTGACAGAAAGAAAGACATTGGAATCGAGAAAAGCTTGCCACTAAAAAAGCATAAAAGACATTGACTATTTAGTTTCTACGTATGCCTGTTAAGAAATCTTTACCTATATAATGCTTGCTCAGCCAGATGCCACTATATGTTAAAAATAAGTCTAAACAAACTTCTTACATGGAAAAAAAAAAAATTGAATACACTTTACGATCAGAACAGATTCATTGAGAAAGCATAAGCTTTCCAAATTAGAGTATTCATTGAGAGAGTTCCAACCGATAACTAAATACAGAAGCCCACAACTTCCTAAATCCTAACCAATCTATTATATATTCACATTCAACTATTATTCGCTCCATTAATTATTGCCAAAAATAAGGCATTTGCATACTTCTTAAAATAGAAGGGATCAATTATTAGAAACAAACTTAAGCTCATAGCAATAGTTGGGAGATAACAAAAGATGAAGAATAAACCTGGATGGGAAAACTATTAGGTTTGTAACTGGTACTTAAATAGTGCATTCTTACCTACTACTGTAGCAGCTTCACCAAAACCAAGAGAATCCCTGAACAACTCTACAGATTGATCATAAGAAGCAAGCATTCCCATGTTCAATGCCATTGCTCTGACGACAGTTGGTCCTGCACCTTTCCAAAGAGCCAAAACACCTTCGTCGGCAACAATTCGATAAAGAGCATGGAAGGCATTTGTGTAGTTTCGGCGCTGTGCAGCAGGCAAAGTGGCATCAGCCTGCATACGGATAAGTGCTAGATCAGCTGGGCTGCCAAAACATGCTCCAATAGCCCCAGCAGTTAGCCCACACAAAGCCTTTTGATAAAGAGGCAGTGGCTTCCCATCATTGGCTTCAATTGCTTTGGCAGTCAAGATCCTAGAAAAAGAAACAGAAGAATTTGTTCAGGCTAATAAAACAAACTTCCAAAGTAAACATAATTCAACCACGATCTATAGCAGTTATAGAATTGGAACTGGAAATTCAATGAGAAAAACGTGAAGCTTGGACACCCTTACTATTTGATACCAAATATTGGCAGAAACTCACCTGAATGATCCAAGTCTGGCAGTGGTATATGTGGCTTGCCTCAGCAGTCCAGCTGTAAGCCCCTGTTCAGAGAATGTAGTTTAAAAAGGGCAAGGCGAAGCACAAATCTACAAACCCCAAATAGAAAAATAAATGGATTTTAAAATTTTTAAGAGATGCCAAGAATATATTAAATCTAATTCAGTCAGTTTCTACAAATTGATTTCATAATCAGAAGGCTTTATAGTTATGCTAGTAATCCTTCGAGCACACGTTGGTTAAAATAAAGCCATTTGTCAAACATTTCTAAGTGGATCGTGTTCATAAATTAGAACTCACCATTCAGGAGTTTATACTCCACATTATGTCTCATTTGAGATTAAAATACAAGAACTTGAATCATTCACTTTAAAACCAGCTAAAAACCAAACGTTCAAAAAAACTCATCCTTTAGCACGGATCCTGACTCAAACTCTATGCCTTAAAGCAGATATCAACAGCCAATGCACTTCGATAATTTCCAGTTTGATTAAGATAAAGAAACAAACCTTGTAAAAGGCACCCAGCCCCTCCTCCTTTAGCATATTCTTGGTGACCTGAGCAGCTGATCCTTGACCTAACTGAATCCTCACCTACAATAGGCAAGAACGACAAAAACAAAAACTCGTCAAAACACAGCACCCTATACGGCCATTCCATAATCCATATCCCCCATCAAAACCCAGATCTAAAATTCAAAAACAAAACCCCATCAGCCCCAAAGACGCAAACTTCAACACGTCACCATAACAAAGACATGATCTATCAAAAAGAGCAATTAATACACACCCAATTGCAGCATAAGAATAAATATACAAAAAAGATCTACCTTGACCATATCAATGGGCTGGATGACACATGTTGCAAGCATCCCAGAGGCACCACCGTTAACAAAAGGCTTAACAGTAGGCCAAACTCCAGCAGGCTGAGACTGAGACTTCTTCTCCTCTCCCATTTTCTTCCCTTCCCTTTTG
>JANZLC010000200.1:113753-128054 GCA_026413385.1 Erythroxylum gracilipes
GATATTGAAGTGCTACTTGTATGTGAATATGACGGAATAATTGTTTCTCAACAATGTTGTTGAATGCCGGACCTTGGATTCGATGATAAATGTGATTTGAATAAGAATGTGCAAGCATATGATTGGTTGAGAATATGATTTCTGAAGCATTTCAATACATGAATACATGTAAGATAAAGGTAGTTGTGACCAAAGTCGCCAGTGAAAAAGAACTTAAAGCTCAAAATGTGAAAAGAGCCTCAGGTTCAGTTTCGAATGTACCCGATATCTACTAAGGGATATGAGACATAATTTGACACAGCTCGATATCCACTAAAGGATATGAGCTAGTAAAAAGGCACTCGGTCACAACGATAATAATAAGTAAAAGTGAGCCTCACGTGCATGGCATTTATACTTGATATGCGTAATGTGATATTTTGTGAATATGCAAAGATGTAAATAAATTGTTATATGTATTGATGTGATGCGTGAATTGAGTGAACCATCGATGATGATTATCTCATTGAGTTCACAAAACTTACCAAAACTACAATGTTGACTTTTTAGGACCGAGAAACGACTCTTGCTATTAAGAGACTCTACAAGCAGTGTAGACTTGTGAGTTAGAAGCAAATTCATAGCTCAAAGGTCGGTCAGCTGAGTTTTGGGACAAATTAGATAAATTTTGTGTATTTTCCTCTTTCATATAGCACTTTTGTATTAGGCTATGATGATGTATATGTAGGGAATGTTGAAAGACATATTGTAGACCTTCGGCTTTTATGAAATGAAATAAGGAAAAATTTGGATTTAAATTATTGTGACTTTCTTGATGATGTTTCATAAGAGAATAAAGATATATGATGCCATGTTAAGTGAATGTTATAATTGATCGTAGCACGCCATTATCATAGGTTATGTAATAGAATATCCTTAGGGTGTCCCGGTATGTATCCTAGGGTAAGGGGCGGTACAGTGGAGCTAGTGATTTACTGAGGAAGGCAATTGGGTGCCCTTCCTGTTGCAACACCGCACCAATCCCTTGCCCACTTGCATCTACTTCCATTACGAAAGGTTTAGAGAAATCCGGTAAGGCTAGAACCAGAGCTGAAGTGACTGCTCTTTTCAGCGTCTCAAAGGCAGTTCTTTCATCTTGTCGCCAGACCCAGTTTATTGTTCTCAACTTATTTAACAATTCTGTCAATGGCTTGGCTATTAACTTATACACCTTAATGAAATGTCGGTAGTATCCGGTAATGCCCAAAAAAATCTCGAAGTTCTGTGATTCCCTTCAGTTCTGGCCATTCCTCTATCGTACTTCACCTTTAGAAAGTTTGTTGCAACACCTCCCTCTTAAATCATATACCCCAAATACTCGATTTGGTGAGCCCCAAAGATACATTTATTCCCTTTCAGAAACAGTTGATTCTCCTTCAATGTCTGCATGGCTACTGAAATATGCTCCATATATGATTGCAAAGATGGACTGTAAATTAATATATCGTTGAGGAAAACTAATATGAACTGGTGTAGGTATGGTTTGAATACTTCATTCATCAACCTTTGGAACGTTGAGGGGGAGCTCGTTAAGCCAAATGGCATGACCATGAATTTGTAGTGGCCTTCGTGCATCCAAAACGCTAACTTTAAGACATCCTTCGGCTGCATCCAAATCTGGTGGAACCCGGAGTGCAAATCTAGCTTGGTGAACTAGCTCGCTCCATGCAACTCGTCCAGTAATTCTTCGATTAACGGTATTGAAAATTTACCCTTAATCATGTACTTGTCGAGTTCTCGGTAGTCTATGCACATTCGCCAGGTATCGTCCTTCTTCTTCACCAACACCACCGGTGATGTATAGGGTCCGTAGATATACCGAATGAACCCCTGTTTCATAACATCACTGCCGTCTGTTCGATTATGTCCTTCTGTACTTTTGAGTACCTGTAAGGTACGTTAATGGTTTCCACTCCTTCCTTCAGGATGAACTGATGATTGTGTTTACGGTCTGCGGGTACTTGCGTAGGTTCATGGAATATCTCTACGTATTCCGACAATATGGTGTTGATTTCGTCGACTGCACTCCACTATTCATCTCTTAAGCTCATCTGTTGCAGTTGAAACTTGAGGGATGTTATTAATCTCAACATGAATAATTGTCCTTTTGATGGGTCGAGCAGAAGTTTTTCGAATTCTTTACTTGAAAGGATCCACGATTTCCCCTCCAGGTTCCCATAAATAGTTATCACCTTGCCTCCCCACTGGAATGTCATGGTTCTTTCTCTAAAGTTGCATAACACGTCGTTTAGGCCGATCAACCACTGTACCCCCAAAACTGTATCACACCCTCCCAATGACAAAACCAGGGCATCCATGGTGAACTGAGCTCCTTTCATGGTCCATGCAAAATTCCGATAGCGTTGATGGCATTTCAGCTGTAATCCACCACCTACTGTTATGAATATTGGCTCTATATCCTGTATGTCACGCCCTCCTCTTTTAACTATTGAAGAATCTATGAAGTTGTGTGTACTGCCATTATTGATCAACATGTAGATCTGCCTTCTCTGAAGCATGCCTACCACCCTCATTTGTTTGAACTCCATGTTCCCTGAGCAGCCCAACATCGCCTGCATCGAGACTAAAGGGACGTTGTTTTGTTCAGAGTATCCTTCTGCTTCTTCCTCTTCTACTTCGGGTAGGGTTTTAACATTAGTATCTTCCTCCGACACCATGTAGAATTGTAGTTGTTGTTTTCTGCATTTGTGACCCAATGTATATTTCTCATCACACCATAAACATAATCCTTTTGCTCTTTTCTCATCGAAATCCTTACTGCTAATTTGCCTTCTCGTCTGTGAGGATGATCGAGGCACGGTCGATGGAGTTGGCAATAACCCATCTGAGCTTGAGTTCCTCGATATGCTAGAGGATGATCGCCCTCTTGAGTGAACGTTAGAATGTCCACTATTACTCATATTCCTCGTAGTGTTGTTTCAATTAAAAAGTATGGCCCGCTGACGCCATTATTGCTTCCTGTTTCCTCGCTAGTGTATATGCCTGATGCAGGGAATTAGGTTCGTGTAGTTTAACAGTCACCCTTATTTCTGGCCGAAGTCTCTTAATAAAGAACCCAACCAAGTACTCTTCTGGTAATGATAACCGGTTAGAGTGATGATCAAATAATGCACAGTACTCCAATACTGTCCCCTCCTACCTTAAAGCCTTAAATTCTCCCACTGGGTCGTTCGAAAATCTCTGCATCGAATTGTTGTTTGAATGCCTTGGTAAACTCATTTCAGTATATTATTTCCCTCTTGTTGCGATTTCTGACGTATAATCTATACCATTCTTGCGCCCTCTCATCCATGTGTAGAATTGCATCGTTCACCTTTGTTTCTTCTGGTGTTTGATCCAGAGAAAAGTATTGCTTGCAACGGTAGAGCCATAATTTGACATTGTCACTATCAAATAATGGAAAATCTATTCTATTCATTCGTGCCAGCATTACCCTTTTTTCTTCTGTCAACCTCTTCGAGCTACTCTGGGACGTAGGGTCTGCTGGTCCAACATCTCCTCCTATTTTTTGTAGTGTTTGCATCATCATGTGTCTCAACTCCGATATTTCTTTCACTACTTTTTTTGTTCTACCATTCATTTATGAAAACATTCTTTCCATCAAACTCTTCAAATTATCCTCCATCTGATGTAGTTTTGCATTTCTTGTACCTTCAGCCATAGACGTCTCCCAAAATTGCGTGCTCTGATACCAATTTGGTGTACGAAATAATCAATCATAAGAATGAAGTAACGAAAGTCGAGAGTGGAAGAGATTCAAGAGAATTCAGAAAGAAAAAGCATACACAAAATCACGTGATAGAGAGAGAAGGAGAGAACAAATCACATTCAGTTATGACATGATCTCGTATTCGTTACAACGCAACCTAAATACAGCTGGTATATGATATCGTAGTTTAGTCCGTATGTTAACAACGGTAGACGTTATTTAAAAATTCAGCGTTTCCTAATAAACTCTAGGGTCTAGTGAAGTCGCCTCTGTTACCGTCTTCTTCATTTGCGCCTGTAACATGGAGAAAAGAAGATTCCTTTTCACTCATAATAACACGAGATGTGAGCCTCTTCTTAGGCAGAGTCTCAGCTGGCTTAGATTTGTTGTCCAAGTTCTTTTTCACGCATCTAAGCCTCTTTTTAGCTCCGCATTTTAACTTGTTGGCCAAGTTCTGATCTTTTTTCACATATCTAAGCCTTTTTTTACCTCCCTATTTTAACACAAAATCGGTATCTGTTGTTCTTTGTGTCTTCTTATCCTTCTCGATTGTCCCTTCCCCCTACAAGTCTCTAAACTAAGTTAGGAACATAATACTATTACTTTTACTCAAAATTAACAGAAAAACTGATTTTCAGAGGAAATTCTCATTTAGAAGCTCAGGTTTTAATCATATGGATCAACAGGAAAAAAGTTTCAACTTCTTGCAGAAGCAATTCAACGGAAACTAAAGTGAAATTCAGCAAAAGTGAAAGGAAAATTGGTACAAAATTTTCCCTGGAAGATACACAAAAAAGAGATGCTTGAATGTGTGAGACAGCAGGCCAATTTCCTAAAAGTAAAATCTCAACCCAAGATCTAGTAATCCTTCGAGCACACATTGGTTAAAATAAAGCCATTTGTCAAACGTTTCTAAGTGGATAGTGTTCATAAATTAGAACTCACCATTCGGGAGTTTACACTCCACATTATGTCTCATTTGAGATTAAAATACAAGAACTTGAATCATTCACTTTAAAACCAGCTAAAAGCCAAACGTTCAAAAAAACTCATCTTTTAGTAAGGATCCTAGAACTACGCGATCTCAAACTCTATGCCTTAAAGCAGATATCAATAGCCAATGCACTTCTATAATTTCCAGTTTGATTAAGATAAAGAAACAAACCTTGTAAAAGGCACCAAGCCTGTTAGCGTTAATTCAGACGAGGGCGTTAGCGCGGGATAATGATGGAACAGGCAAGACGAGAAGCACGTGAGGTAGGCGTAGGGAACCTAAGGGTGTACGCGGGTATATGGAATTATCGTTTCTGCAGTATCAGCATAGCATATATTCGTACATTGGCAACAATTGTAGGTTATGTCGGATGTTATGGAATCATTCTCTCTCTGTTGTTGATTCTTGGCTCTGTGTCTTTCTGTCTCTCCATCCCTCTTTCTTTCTGTGCCGATCGTTATCATTGTTTCTCCATCGCTCGCATTAATTATCGTAACAGATGCGTTCTTGGAGGAACTTCTCAAGCGATGCAACCTCCATGATCTTATCTTCCACCGGCTTAGAGCAGTCGATTGTGAACGTCGCGCCCTTCTTCTTTCCCTTCGCGCCAGTGGCACCGCCACTAGCTCCTCCTACCCTGCCCATAATTCCTAAACGGATTTTAGCGACCGCCGCTGGTAAGCGAAGTGAGGAGACAAAAACCGGTTATCGGTGACTAGGGTTAGGGTTTTATGGCCAACAGATTCCCATGAGATTGGGCTTTAACGCTTCAAGCTCTAACTTTGGGGCTAAATGTAAATTGGTGAATTCGTCATAACGCCCAACTCCTCTTCATCAATTATATGTATAATACGAGTCTACTCGTGTACAAGGAGTAATTTCATATTTAAAATTTATTAAATCCTTTAGTTTACGCATAACACACATTTATCTTTATGCTCAATGTAAGCGTTGCTTAACATTAACCCTTGACAACATTTTAGTAGGACTGCAACCTAAATCTGAAGGCTTGCATTTCATGCATTAGTTAAAGGTAAAAAATCAAATAATGCTAAGTGGATCACGCTAATTAGAATGATAATTCTTCACTAAAGAAAAAAAGAACTTTTTGCTCTTCATCCTATGATCATGCACATACGTACAATCTTCTAGAGAAGAAAGTTTAAGCAAAATACTAGCTAAATTTAATATTTTAGTGTTTGAATTTTTGTAAAGTTCTTAAAATTTATAAAATTATTTAAGTTTAAGATTTCAAATAAAAACTGATTTAGATATATTTATTTAAATTCATTGATTGGTTCGAAATTTATAAATTATTTTAACTTGTGCATAAAAAGTTTATAAGAAATTAAATTAGAAATTGAAAAAGATCCAAATCTTTAATTCTGAATTTATTCAAGAATTTGATTCTCTACTCTAATTAACTTCTTGCTCCCAAAACAAAATTTTGAATATACGACACCAACTGATGTGAACAATTATTACTACTAGTAAACTTATTTGAAGCTGATGTCAACAATTATTACATAACACAATTAAGGAAAAAACAAAAAGAACGGAAGATGTGATGGCGTTGAAAGTAATAGGCGCTGATGTTGGAAATTAGAGTTCCTTATTCCCGGCGGGGGAAGAGCCGCATTGAAGCTTGGGGGTGAGGTCAGTTACGAGGACTTCGGATATGAACTTGTGCATATGTTGGGTCATGTGCTGTCCGTCCCAGCTCACGTACTCGTTGGGGTTAGAGCAAACGGTGGAACTCTTGTCTCCGCACAGGGCACCCCACTCGAAATTATAGGGACCGCCTCCTGATCCGCAACAGGCTTTAAGCGTCTCTTTAAATCCTGAAGCATTAAAGAGAGAGTTGAAGCATTAAAGGGCATATATGGGATACATGTATACATTCATTTAGCTAATAACAGATTGACTGACCCAATTTCTGCGCATTTTCGAGAACATAGATGTAAGTTGCATACAAATCACCGTATAAGATGTGAACTCCAGGATTTGAGCCCTTAATCTCTAAAATTGCCTTCTGGAGCTGTTCATTGTGGTACGTTATGGCGTCATTGTACTCCTTGAGGCAGCCGTATTTATCTTTAGCATTATTTGGACTGGATTTGAAAGATGTCTGGAAGTAAGGTGAACATCCCAGGGGGAAAATTCCTGGAACCACGATTCTAACGGCACCACGGCTTATAAGATGCTGAGGGAAGGCAGGCAATTCATATTTGTCATTTGATGGGATTCAGGTTCAGGTGCAACAATAAGCCAATCAAAAGATGTATTCACTTACCTTAACACCTTCAATAATAGCTTTTACGACAACGGGAACCATGGTTTTCTTCACCTCCTCAGGACTCATGTGTTTATCCTGCCTAGAGAAGGCGTAATTATAGTCATTGCTTCCGATCTCACCAAGCACGAAGAGCGACGATTTGATCTTCTTAGAACAAGCATCTAACCCAGATAACAACCGCAAGTGAAACCATGATTCAAATAATTTTCACTGCTCTATACTCATTGAAATGTGATTACCTTTGTCAGTACATGTTGCCTTCAAGAATTCATCGAACCATCTAAGTTGTACGTCCAAAGAATTTGAAGTCCAGTTGGCTAGCAAATTAAATTTGGTCAGCTCACCAGCAGACATCGCGGTAACACCTGCCACTGCAAAGTTTACTCCATGGGTGTAGTTGAATCCTGTCCTTTTCTCGATTGGATCCAGATACGGGAGACCAGCGGATTCAGCTGCATAAGTTACACAATCCAGACATAAGTAGGATAGAAATGACAGTAGCATCTTCTTAGCTATAGGATAGAATATCCTTACAAAAATAATCAATTATGAGCAACCCGTCTGAGGATCTGCCTGTGGCCTTATTCATTGTTTGGCCGTAGGGCAAACGAGCATGACGTGCCATAGAGAATTCCTGAATGGAATTTCCTGTGTCTGAAAGTTCATCCCCGAATTGAAAAATTGCCTCAAACTTACAAGCAGATAGTTGTGCATTGCATGAACTAGCAAGTCCCAGAATTAGTAAAAACATACTCCCTGTGAAAAGAGGATTTGTGAAACTCATTTTTCAATTGCTTGTATTGTATGCACTAGTCAATGTTTCACTTTTAGCTGGTGATGTTTCACTCCGGATTGGCCAACATATTTATAATGCTTTCAGACCATTATTGCTTGTTTCGTATCCTCAGGAGAAAAAGAAAAAAAAAAAACCTATCTTTAGCAAATTAGCCCGTTTCGTCTGGCTTTACAAAGGGTTGTAAGTTGTGACAGCACTCCAAGAAGAGAATAATGGCTGTAAATGTTTTTTATCTGTCACTGTTCATTACGCGAGTTTAGCATGAAACAGTTCTTAGCTTCCTGCATCCAACAACGAACTAGATCCTGGTTTATCGGCTTTTTTCTTCCAAGAAATATAAATATTTCAAGTTTTCAACCCACGTTCTTGCTATGCCAATTTGCCTACATCTTTTAGATTCTACAATCATTTGGCCCGGTTACTTGGGAACACTTTCTATTCTTAACAAAACTAACATCTTTATTTTGACAATAGGTTGATTGATTTTAGTACTATGCCTTCCATCAGTAATTTGACAGCGTAGGGAAGTTCATTTCTTCGCTCTGATAGTGTATGCAAGCTACTACTTAAAATGCTATCAGTGTAACTTCACCATTAGTTGTCAGACATATATCACTAAATAAAACATAAAAAAAGAAGGGATATAAACAATATTTATGGAGGTGCTAAGCATCCACAACTCTCTTATCAACCAAAAATTTAAAACAATTTAATATAAAGAGGAGAATATAAATACTGAACTTTTTTTTTTCTAAATATCATTATTCAAAAAAAGAACTTAAAAGAGGAGTTTCTAGCTATGGGGACTAATTCAAAGATTCAGCTATGAATTATCTTCTTGACTTATTTGGCAAGAGTAAGTTTATCAAGTATACCTCTTATCATCCTTTTGTCATTCATCCCCAACATAATTGACTATCAGCTTCTTTCTTTTTTTATTATACCTTTCTTCATATCAAATTTAGAAGAAGCCATTTTTTATCTTTACTCTAACAAAATTCTAAGCCTTTATAGATTCAATGCATTATTTTTTTAAAAAATCTTGTAAATTAATGAATTAAATGGTAACAAAAATAATGCAAAACTCTCTAATTAAAAGGAAAAAGTTGAAGAAAGCTAATAAAATTTCTGTATGTTTTATCTCCAAAAGTTACAATTTAACTACCATCAAAGATTATCGTCCGGTATGTTGCCGCAAAGTAATCTACAAATCATTTTTAGGATGTTGGCAAAAGCATCTTCTGTTAAGAGTAGATCCATATGCGACAATATCCTTTTAACACAAGATCCTTCAAAGAATTATTATAATATCTCTTTTCTTATATTAATTGCATAATTAAAATAAATTTATAAAATATATTAGTATGGCCCTTATTAATATGACTAGTGAGACTTAATACTAATATCAACAAAGAACAAGGATCATTCTATGTAAACAAGTTTAATTTAATAAAATGGACTGAAAACACAAAAGAAGAAAATGAAATTTCATACTCATAAAAAAGTTGAACATTACCATCAACTTAAATAAGATCACAAGTTATTGTAGAACTCCAAACAAGAGTTTCTCTAATCAAAGAATGAAAAAAAAATACCTCTTAGTATTTTTTATTAATTAATGATACAATATGTCAATTACATTAATAAGAAGCATTTATAGGTATAAAAATAACTAAGAAATAGAGTCTGCAAGAAAAATAATATTTTTCTTATATACTCTATTTCTTATTTAAAACCCTTATTTTTAGATAAGAACTAAATAAGTTTCAAAAAGTCAATTCTTATCTAAAAAATCTAAAATTCAAAAATTAAAAGATCTAATCCACGTGTTCCACACTGGACTAGCATTCACATTACCACTAGTTAGCTTCTAAAATTTTATTGGTGCTCAACAAGGACAAGTATAACATCAGTTAGTACTATTCTGACACCCATTTACTTATGTTTCTCTAAGTTCTAAAGACAGTGTAAGATTGGAGCCGAATGCCAACATAACATCAACATCAACATCAATTACATTTTGTTTTCTTTTTTATAACTTGCTCCTTCATTTGAATTAATATTATAGGCTTGAATTTAGTCCATTAAAGAAGTAAAGTTTCACTCCTTGCATAAAGATACACCGTTAAGTCATAAAGAGCTTCTTTCACCATTTTTGTTGTACTCCTTGTTAATGATCCTCCAATATTTTCCAATTAATTTTTAGGAACTTTTTGTGCTTGATTTGAAGTATTTGTAATATATCCAAACCCCTCTTCTTACCTCCCTTACTTAGAAACTCGTGTAGATAAAGTAGACTCTTTATTCTCATTATTTTCCCTCTTCTGAAAAGAATTTATCCTTAAATTAACATCTTCGTCTACCAAATTAAAAAGAGATAAATCAACAATATTAAAAGTAGTATGAACAGTATACTCATTTGGAAAATCGATCTTTTAAGTATTGTTGTTCAATCTTTTCGCTACTTCAAAAGTTTTATCTTCTCTTGATTGCAACATAGACTTGCACTTGATTGGAAAATTTGTTTTTCCTAAATACCCTAAATACAATCTAAAGGTTCAAATATCACTTTTTTTCTCCTTTTTAACTTGTTTTTATATATTATTAGGTCCTCTTTTCAATGCTTAACTTTGCCTTCTGATGTAGCTTTTTCACCTATTTAATTTTTTTATCAAAGCTTTCTCTTTCGTCTAAAGGAATAAACATAAGAGATAAAGGAGATAATATGTTAAATCCATAAACAATTTCAAAAGGAGAATAACTAATATCACTATAGATAGTTCTATTATAAGCAAATTCAATAAAAGGTAAAGTCTTCTCAAGTTTTAAGATTTTACTAATAGTTTGATCATGATTTGTGGATAACAAGTTGTAGAAAGTAGAAACTAAGTTTTGAAATTTCTCCACAAAGTTTTTAAAAAAATAACTCAAGAACTTGATTCCAATATGAAATAATGGTTCTATATAAGTTCTAGACAATCTAACAATCTTATTAGAAAATAATGCAACAATGTAGGATGCATCATTCGTTAAGAGATATGATGAAATGTGACATTTTAAAAATCCTATCCACCACTAAAAAAACTAAATCCATATATTTTCTAGACCTAAATACACCCAAAGTAAAATTTATCAAAAAATTTAACTATGATCCACTGAATATAAGTAAAGCATTTATAATTTATAGGGTTGCACTCTAGATTTGACTTGCCTATATATAACACATCTTTCACACACACACTCTATGTCTTTCCTCATATGTGGCTAAAAAATGTTAATTCAAAACCTCAATGGTTCTTTTGACTCTAAAATGACATATTAGACCCCCTTATATGATTCTCTTATGAATAACTCTCTTAAAGAACTATGAGGTGCACATAATCATTTCTTTCTAAACAAGTATCTTTTATCTCTATAAACATTTTATGTAGAATTTTCATATACGTTAAACACAATATCAAAATCAAGATTAATATATAATATCTAATATGCTCAAAACCATCAATTTAGTAACAAAGTATGCCTATTAGATAATGCATCAACAACTATATTTTCCTTACCTTGTTTATATTTCACTATATAAGAAAAAAAATTCAATGAATTCCTCATATGGCATGTCTCGTACTTAACTTACTTTGACTTTGAATATCTTTTAATGATTCATAATTCATATGTATCATAATCTCTTTAAGTCATAAGTAGTGTTACCAAGTCTCTAATGCCCTTTCCAATACATATATTTCTTATCATAAGTTAGATAGTTCAAGGCTACCCCACTAAGCTTCTCATTAAGGAATACTTTTGATTTCCTATCTTGCATCAAAATTGTAGCAATTCCTATATTTAAAGCATTACACTTAATCTTAAAGGTAGTTGTAAAGTGAAGTAAAGCTAATGAAAGAGCCAAATTTAAATTCTCTTTCAATAAGTTAAAATCTCTCTATTGATCATCACCTTTGTTAAATCCTACACTTTTCATGACTATCTTAATTAAAGGTGCAACAAACTGTGCTCAAAACCTTAACAAAATGCCTATGAAAATTAGCCAAATTATGGAAACTCTTAATATCACTCATGATTTTTTGTGATGGCCACTCTCTAATAGCTCATACTTTCTCCTTATTTACTTTTGATCCATTTACACTCACCATATATCTAAGAAATACAATTTTATTTAATACATAATGAACATTTCTTAAAATTTAAATTTACCTTTTAATACCTAAACATACGCAAAACCTTTCATAAATGTTAAACATGCTCAACAAAGGTCTTATTTAGATAAGAATATTATCAAAATACACAATAATAAACTTTCCTAAAGACTCATGCAAAATATGGTTCATTAGTCTCATAAAAGGACGTGGTACAATAGTTAAAACAAAAGGCATTACTAATCACTTATACAAGCCATAATTAGTTTTAAGAGCCATTTTTTATTCACCACCTTCTTTACTCCTAGTTTGATAGTAACCAATCCTTAGATCAATTTTAGAAAACAAACATGCATTATACAACTTATTAAGCATATCATCTATCCTAGGGATAGGATGACTATACTTTACAATAATTTTATTGATGGCATAATAATCTACACATATTCTCTAAGATCTATCTTTCTTTGGTACTAACAAAATAAATATGACTCAAGGGCTTATGCTCTCTCTTACACAACCTTTCTCAAAGAGTTCTTTCATTTATTTTTTTAATCTCTTCTAGATTTGTTCTACATGCTTGCTAATTTGGAATTTGATTTCTAAAGATAAAATTAATTTAATTCTTTATCTTGTTTATAAATGTTAATCTACTTGGAATATCCTCTTAAAAGAGACTATCAAATTTTTGTAAGACTATCAAATTTTTGTAAAACTGATAACAACATTAGGCAAAATATCATTAGTATCAACCTCAGAAGAAATAAATGAAATCTTTATAAATAAAATAAATATATGGTGCTTAGCTAGGAATGCATCTCTCATGTCATTCACTTTGTTGGCCCCCGAATTTTTGTAATTATTTTATTATTAGGCATGCTTTAAATTAATGTTGAGGTTTTGAGGGATTAATGTTTTGGGATTAATTATTATGTTAATGTGAGTAAGATTTTGTAACATAGGTTAATTGAATTAAAGGGTTAGGGTGGTAAGATTGCATAAGGGATATTTTTGGAAGATCACTCAAGGTAAAAAGGGGAATAAATTATAAAGGAAGGGTGAAGTGGACTTTTACCTTTCATTAAGGGTAAAATGGGAAGAAGAGACTTGGGCTAGGGTTTCATCTTTTCTAAGCTTTCTTTAGAGATTTTGAGGTTGTATAAGAAGGGAAAAAGGTAGAGGAAAATAAGAGCTTTCTTTGGAACCAATCTCTTCATTTGGTAAAGGTTTAAGGTAAGAACATTTTAAATGCTTTGGATTTTGGAAGGATTTTGGTTCATGAAGCTTAGAAAATGCATGGGTTTAAGTATTCTAGAACGAATTTTAGTGATTGTGCTTTGAGAGATTTTCAATTGAAAACTCATTTGAACTTAGGATTTTTATCTATGAAAAGGGAATCAAGAAAGACAAGAGTAACAAGAGGAAAGATATCCTTAAGCCAAGTTATTAAGCAAAGAATTCAAGGTGGGTTACATTTTTTATAATTAAGTAAGGAGCCATTAATGTCTCTTTCAAGAAATGGAAATAAATGTGTTTCAACTACTTCTAAAATGTGCATTTATTGTTCTTTGAGTGCTTTAAAAATGTGCTGCATATTTGTGTATATAAATTTTGTTTGATTTATGAAAATGGTTTTAAAAAGGTATCAAGCTTAAGAAATCAAGTTTTCGAAATGTGCCTTTTTGGGCAATATGATTTACAAGTCATGAAATACATGTTATGTGGGTTTATAGTGGTCCCCTAAGTTAAGTCAAGTGCACTTTGACAAAAGGCTTCTCTCGCCTGTCCGCTAGTGACATGGAGTTCCTTCATGGACTCCCATAAGTTCATGGCTACGCAAGACTATTATGTGAAAATGCGTAATACGTTCTGTTTTTGGATCCACCTGAACCATTTTGATATGCATATGTGCTCATGATAAGTTGACAAGAGTGATGCATACATTGTTTGCATAAAGTTGAATTTTTACGTTGGAAGTGTTTATAAATGATTTTGTTTGTTATCGATTATTAAATTGTTACTCACGGGCTTTACGCTCACCCCTATTTTTCTTCCCATATCTAGGTGATGAGCAAGATATCGAGTAGTCAAGGGTCAAGGCATCACTCCGATCTTTGTTTATTTTTTATTTGAACCATATCGTGTAAAACAAGACTTTAGTTGCATTTTGAGTAATTTTTCATATATCTTCTGTATTGTAACGCTCCAAATTAGGGGTTAGAATATTAACAGAAATTCTTACATATGTGCTTATTGTGGCATGCCTTCATGACATTTTCCGGGTACATTGGT
>JANZLC010000200.1:136675-155351 GCA_026413385.1 Erythroxylum gracilipes
CCTCCAAATTTTAGAAGTTGGTGTGTCCCCGTGTCCGTATCCGTGTCGTGTCGCGTGTCCGTGTATGTGCTTCTTAGGTTGTCATGGATATGTGTCACATAATACAAATACAATATTATTACTAAGGTCCTGGTTAATTGTAGGTTAAGGATCAAAATGTTGCGTATCTTATAAAATCTGCTTGCTGAATTGTTAAGGTCCTGGACTTGTAATCATATGTGTGAAGGCTTGGGTTTTGGGATGCAGCTTCTTATGCAAAATGAAAAATGTTTTTCTCTAGTAATGGGCTTTATACTTCTTGGCTGAGAATGATGCTGTTACGTGAATTATGGGAAAAAAATCATGCAGATACATAACATAATCCATGCAAAAAACAAACAAGCCATTTAAATATTAGTTTTTAATTCCCTAAATCGATGTAGGTTTTAGCTATATAGCTATGCGTCATTTTCTGTAAGGTTGGAGTAAGAAGGAACAACCCATTTATGAATTTGCAGATACTGTCCCTGTTTCTTTTCTCCTCTCTCTCTCCTTATTCCAACATTTTTGTTGTAACTACCCTATCGGACACAACAAAAATGCGTTTCTGCAAATTGTTGTAACAACTTGGTATTAGAGTAGTTGGGCTCAAACCGATCATGGCAGAAGGGACATGAGTTGTTGAGTTGTGAAGGATTGAAGAGAATCTGAAGATTTTACTGGAAAACCAAGCTAGGAATGAAAAACTTTTGATTGAAAACCAAAACAGCATTGAGAGACATGAAAGGGAACTTAAAGGTACGTTCCACCAATTCATGAAGACCATGGCCGGAGTTACCGAATGAAACTGTCCAGGAAAGGAATCAGTGATAAACACCATGGAAGCTATCCAAGGGAAGGAGGTGTACACTACACCCACAAAATTCAGTAAAATAGAGTTTCTTGTGTTTGAAAGTAATGGAGTGAGGAGCTGGATACATGAGCGAGCAATTCTTTTTGTTGGATCACACATTGATGGAGAAGAAGGTAGGAATTGCGGCCATGCATCTGGAGCGAGAAGCCTAAGAGCAGTACCAATTGGTCAATTGACGATGAAGCACGGGGGAACCTTGGAGCTAGGAGGAACTAAAGGACTCCATTCAACAAAGATTTGATGAGGAGGTGTTTGAATGTCCGGTAGGGGAGTTCAAAGAGTTTCGACAAGAACGTTCAATACAAGAATATTGTGCGAATTTTGATCGATATTCCAACAAGTTGACATCGCTAAAGGAATATCTCATGAGATTTTTCTTAAAGGGATTGAAGCAAGAATTGGAAGTTTTTGTTAAGCTCCCTGAACCTCAGAAGCTGCAACATTTGCTCGGTAGAAAATAGAAACCAGTTTTGACCGTCCATACAACGATACCTTCTATGAGGAGAGGCAGCCTAGTGGGGACCTCGATAGGGGGAGGCAACCACTCCATCACTAAAAGTGGAGCCCCTATAACCTTGGTATCTAAGGTCTCGTTGGAAGAAGGGTTACTACCGACTCTGGGATCGCAAGGGACAACCAGGAATTAGATGAACGAATAGTTGAAGGACTTTGCCTCTGGTGTGAGGATAGGTATGTCCCTGGCCAATGTTGTAGAAACAAGCAACTCTAGTTTCACATGATTGAAAGTGATTAAGAGATAGGAGACGAAATCCTTGAAGAAGAAGGAAATCTAGGAGATGAGGTTCCTAATATTTCTTTCCATGCGATGAAGGCACGGACGAGGAATATTGACAAAATCGAGTGATAGGTAATCACTTCCGAAGGCCCTTACAGATATTGGTAGATAACGGGAGTATGCACAATTTTGTGAACAAAGCAATAGCTAAAAGAAGCGTAGAGGTTCACATCACTGTGGGAGGGGGCCTACACATAAATTGTTGTAGCAAATACTGAGGATTTACTTGGTGCATGCAAGGATAGTCATTCTCAATTGACGCCCTTGTGATTCTGTTAGGGAGTTGTGATAATCCTTGGGGTACAATGGTTAACTACACTTGATGACGTCCTGTGCAACTCTAGAACAAGGACCTTGAAATTTACGTGGGAAGAAAGGAGGGTTATCCTATCAAGAAACGAGAAACAGGAGGCTAATCTAGTATCAGGAAAAAGATTGGAGAAAACGATCCAAGGAACACGTGTCAGAGCATTATACATGATCCATCAAACTTGCCCCATGGAACCGCAATTTTGACAGATGTCTTTGGAGGAGCAAGAGCCCTCAATGGAAGAACTGCAAGTGTTATTTGCCTACTATGGGACCTTGTTCCAAGAACCCACCCCACTAGCTTCCTCCAAAGCATGCTCATGATCATAGGATCAACCTCAAGGATGGAACACATGCAATCAAAGTTCGCCCTTACCCTTATTCAAGAGAACAAAAACATGTGATTGAAAGAGCAGTGTTGGAGCTCTTACAACAAGGCTTCATTCGGAGAAGCCTCAGTACCTATGCCTCCCTCGTAGTCTTGGTGCGAAAAAAAAGGATAATTTGTGGAGAATGTGTATTGACTACTAAGAGCTGAGCAAATATACGGTAAAAGATAAGTTCCCGATTCCTATAATAGAGGAACTACTCGATGTTCTCCAAGGATTAAGCTGGTACCCTAAATTGGACCTCAAGTCTAACTACCACTAGATATGAATGCGAGAAGACGACATTGAGAAAATTGCGTTTAGGAGTGCAAATTCCTTGTGATGCCATTTGGGTTAGCGAATGCACCTTCCACCTTCCAAAGATTGATGAACAAAATATTTTGACATTTCCTTCAAAAAATTTTACTTGTCTTTTTTGATGAAATTTTGGTTTACAGTTGTGATTTCCGGCAATATGAGTGCCATTGGAAAGAGACCCTTGGTGTTTTGCAAAAGCACCAATTGTCCTTAAACAGAGCTAAATGCATATTCGGAGCTAGACAATTGGAGTATTTAGGTCATGCAATCTTCGGTGATGGGGTGACAACGAATGAAAGGAAGGTTGAGATGGTTAAAACTGCCCCACTCCAAAGTCCCTACAAGATTTACGGGGATTTCTTTCCCTCACAAGCTGCTATAGGTGTTTCATTTGTCACTATGCTTATATGGCTTGACCTCTGCAGGACTTACTCAAAGCCTCAATGGCGAGCCCACCTTGGGGGAGCCGCAACAGTTGGCCTTTAAGGCTCTAAAGGAGGCCGTCTCCTTTGCCCTGATCTTGGCCTTACTCGACTACTCTAAACTATTTGTCCTAAAAACGGATGCAAGTGAGGTAGGCATTGTTGTGTTACAACAACAAAAACATCCCATAGCGTATCTGAGCAAAACATTGGCAGACAAACATCGTGGTTTATCAACTTACGACAAGGTGTTCTTAGCCATCTTTAAGGCGGTTAAATTGTGGCATCAGTATTTGTGTGGGCGGAGGTTCCAAATACAGATGGACCACAGGAGCCTTAAGTTCTTGTTGAAACAAAGGATCACCACACCCTTCCAACAGACATACTTCCAAAGCTCTTCAGATATGACTTTGAAGTAGTGTGCAGTAGTGGAAAAGAGAACCAAGCGGCTGATCACAGGTACGCACAGGACCTTGGGAGGAAATCCAAAATAGTTGGAGGAATGATAGAACAATCATTAATATAATCCAACACGCTGAGAAAGGTGCCCTGAACTCTAGCAACTACAAATAGAGAGAAGTTTTGTTGCGATGGAAGGGAAGGTGGTAGGGGGTTTGGACGAGAGCTTGTGTCAGAAATTAATATCTATGAGCCATAATGATCCATTGGGGGGACATGCAAGAGTAAGTACCACAACATTAGGACTACAAAACCTCTTCCATTGGACGGGAAAGGGAATAGGATGAGATGTGTGGAACTACATCAAGGATTGTATTGTTTGTCAAGGGAATAAGCATGAGAATGTGCAATACCCAGGGAAGTTACAACCATTGCCAATTTGGGAAGGATGTTGGAAAGATGTGAGTATGGATTTTATAGGACTCTCACCTCATGTGTGAAAGCTGATATCATGTTGGTTGTTGATCGCTTTAGTAAGTATGGTTACTGCATCCCCATCAAGCATCTAACAAGTGCAACAGACATAACAAAGTTATTTGTGGACCATATCTGCCGTACAGCAACAGACATAACAAAGTTATTTGTGGACCATATCTGCAGGTTGTACGGCATGCCTGAGCGAATTGTGAGTGACAGAGATCCATTTTTTTAAAGCAAGTTTTGGAGGTAATTCTTCAGGTTACAAGGGGTTGATCTTTGATGCTCTAGTAGTGACATCCCAACGCAATGGGCAGAGTGGATCACATTGGTAGAATGGTTGTGCAGGACCATGTTCCAGGAAACTACCAACTCCACCTAGTTTGAACTATTGTACAGGAGGGTACATACCATACTTGATGGGCGACTCCAAGAATCTGACAGTGGATCAAATTATGCAGGATTGGGAAGCAGCTGTGGCGTCTGCCAAATTTCACCTACGACAGGCCTAGAACTGGATGAATCAACAAGCAAATAAGAAATGCACCGATACGGAGTTCAAGGCTGGGGATATAATCCATGCAAGGAACAAGCAGGCCACTTAATATATGAGTTTTTAATTCCCTAAATTGATGTAGGTTTCAGCTATATAACTGTGTGTCACTTTCTTTAAGGTTGGATAAACCTATATTACTGTAAAAAGAAACAAGTACTTTTGATGTAGGTTTCAGCTATATAACTATGTGTCACTTTCTTTAAGGTTGGATAAACCTATATTACTGTAAAAAGAAACAAGACATTGTCCTTGTTTTTTTCTCCATTCACCCCCTTCCCTCATTCCAACATTTCTGTTGTAACTACGCTATCATAAGCAACAAAAATGCATTCCTGCAAATTGTTGTAACAGATGCTGTGCATGACTTGGAATTATGTACAAGTATAGTCATGGTTAGTGCTCACTTTTTAACTACCACTTCTGTATCATGGGTCTTGCTTTTAGCTTACTTGTTTCAGTCTCAGCTACTTATTTTTTCTATATATTATTCCAATAAATGATTATATATGTGGAGTAACAGTGTGGATTCTTTGATGCTCCTTTCGTGACAGGCTCATGCTGCCTCAGCAGTTCTCAACTTCAGTGAGAACTGTACTCCAGAAATTTTGACACCTTATTTAGATGGAGTTGTGAGCAAATTGCTTGTTCTTTTACAGGTAAATGAAGAGAAGTATCAATTGCTTCTATTTAGGCTTTTTATTATTTCACTTACATGCAAAGGAAAAAGAATTTCTTTGTCTAAATATTGCGCATTCATATTGCAGAATGGAAAACAAATGGTGCAAGAAGGTGCATTGACTGCTTTGGCTTCAGTTGCTGATTCTTCTCAAGTAAATTGTGGCATCTGCTTCCTTTCTCAGAGATATTTTGCTGTGAAAACTTAATCTAACAGAATCTGTGTTATAGGAACACTTCAAAAAGTATTATGATGCAGTTATGCCCTTCCTGAAGGCTATATTGGTGAACGCGACTGACAAGTCCAATCGCATGCTTCGTGCAAAATCTATGGAGTGCATTAGTCTGGTTGGGATGGCTGTTGGAAAGGACAAGTTTAGAGATGATGCTAAGCAGGTAGGTAGAATTAAGCATAGAGTGATCCTCAATTAGTCATGGATGCATTTATTTAACTCATACTGCGACAGCATCACACTATGAGCAATATCATTTAGTACTGGTGAATGAATTCTTTGTGAATGAATCATTTATCCTTAATATCGAACTAGTTGGTTTCATATGTACCTGTACTCTAATATTTGGTTCTCTCTCGAAATTCCATTCTCCGTCTTTGCAAGGTTATGGAAGTGCTTATGTCATTACAAGGATCCCAGATGGAGTCTGATGATCCAACCACAAGTTACATGCTACAAGTAGGTGCTCTCTAGAAAACAATGCTTAGACGACTATCATGAAATTTATATTTTTAGTTTTTGTTATTTTCTAACTGTTATTATAATATTTAGGCTTGGGCCAGACTTTGCAAATGCTTGGGGCAAGATTTCCTTCCATATATGAGTGTGGTTATGCCACCTTTGCTTCAATCTGCTCAACTGAAGCCTGATGTGACCATCACATCTGCAGATTCAGATAATGATATTGATGATTCTGACGATGAAAGGTCTGTTGTTCTCTTGAGAAATGAGGAAATAATCTCTTTCATGTGTTTGTTCATTCACGTTTCATTTCAAACTGAATTTATTGCTTCTAAATTTGTATAAAAATTCAAATGATAATATAAAAGCCATGAGTTGTGCATTTCCTTTTCCTTTTCCTTACATTCTGTTATCTCAAGTAGTTTGCTCTCACTATGGAAAACCTGTTTCTCTTCTCATAAACACAATCAAATACATTCATGTTTTTGAACCATGGAAACTTTTGACATTTTTCTAAGAGTTGTACCTTTTGCAGTATGGAGACCATTACCCTTGGTGACAAGAGAATAGGGATCAAGACGAGTGTCCTGGAAGAAAAAGCTACTGCCTGTAACATGTTATGCTGCTATGCTGATGAGCTGAAAGAAGGATTTTTTCCATGGATTGATCAGGTTCTGTTTAGTCAGCAAAAATGTGGATATACCTACATTTCTGTGCATTTATCTCATTGAATATAGGCACAAGGTCCTAGCATTATGACATTGAGTAGCCTATTCTTTCATACAGGTTGCTCCAACGTTAGTTCCTCTTCTCAAATTCTATTTCCATGAAGAAGTTAGGAAAGCAGCTGTTTCAGGTAGTAAATGGCCATGCAAATTGCAAATTGTCGTTTTTTTTAAAAAAATCTTTCTGATGTCCTTTGATGGAGGTCACCGATTCTCACTGGAATGCTTTAAATTTCATTTTTAGCCATGCCGGAGCTCATGCGCTCTGCAAAATTAGCTGTGGAGAAGGGTGTTGCACAAGGTCGCAATGAAACCTATGTAAAACAGTTATCAGATTACATTATTCCAGCATTAGTTGAAGCACTGCACAAGGTTCTTTATAAGTTTTCACAGTTTTAGTATTCGTTAACTTTATGTCAATTTGGTACAACTTTTCAGCTAATAGAGTGTTGAGAATAATAACTTTCAATTGGTGCAATATGCTCGCAGGAGCCTGATACTGAGATCTGTGCTAGTATGTTGGAGGCATTAAATGAATGCTTACAGGTTTGTTGCAACATATAACAATGTGAAATATTACCTTCTTTTGTTGGTCCTCCATATTTTTTTGGTCTGCTTTGTTCTGTAAAATATTGAAATCCCACAGCATTAGAAGATATAGCAATTGAAGAACTATCAATAACTAGATATCATATGGGAATTTTTTAACTTTAGAACGACACTGTCTTTATGTGCTGATATTGATTAGATCTTTAAATTTCTTTGACATTTTCCTTTCTCTTCCAGATAGCTGGACCTCTAGTTGATGAAGCACAGGTACGGTCCATAGTTGAAGAGATAAAGCAGGTGATAACAGCTAGCTCAAGCAGAAAAAGAGAGAGAGCAGAGAGAGCCAAGGCTGAAGACTTTGATGCTGAGGAGGGAGAATTTATTAGAGAGGAAAATGAGCAAGAGGAGGAAGTGTTTGACCAAGTCAGTAAATGCCACATAACTGTTAATGCAATTTTTACAGTTATCCACAACATGCCATGTTATAACACTTATATGAGCATTTCTTTCAGGTGGGTGAAATCTTGGGAACATTAATCAAGACATTTAAAGGCTCATTCTTACCTTTCTTTGATGGGCTATCATCTTACCTAACTCCTATGTGGGTAAGTACTATGCAGAATGAAAGAATTGCAAGTGATTGATTTGCAAAGTTTTCTATAATGTCTTTGTATTCTTTGAGGTCTTGACCTGATATATTGTCATGAATTTAGGGCAAAGATAAGACAGCTGAGGAGAGAAGGATTGCAATTTGCATTTTTGATGATGTTGCAGAGCAATGTCGTGAGGCAGCTCTTAAGTAAGTCCTTTTTAAATGTAATTTATGAACATGGCCATCATCTTTGTAAAGAACACTTACAATTGCTTGTGGTTCAACTTCTGGAACAGATACTATGATACATATCTTCCTTTCCTGTTGGAGGCTTGCAATGATGAAAACTCAGATGTTCGGCAGGTATTTACTCATTGAACTCTGTTGCTTATCTGATTCATGTTGTAGCATGTACTCAGTGCGATGGATAATTATTATCCAGGCTGCTGTATATGGACTTGGTGTTTGTGCTGAGTTTGGTGGATCTGTCTTTAAACCCCTTGTTGGAGGTACTTTTGCCTAAACTTTTTGGGAGTTTTCTGCCGCAAGAGTGACTACTTTGATGTTCTATTTGAATAAATTTTGTAATGACTTGGCACAGAGGCACTTTCAAGACTGAATGTTGTGATTCAACAGCCTAATGCCAAGCATTCTGAGAATGTAATGGCATATGATAATGCTGTTTCTGCTTTGGGGAAAATTTGCCAGTTCCATCGGGACAGTATTGATTCAGCACAGGTACTTCTTAGGAAAGTTCAGCCTTTGTCTGATATTCCCCATGCATGCACATGGCTTGACAGCATGCCGTCTGCTTATAAAACTATCACGGAACCCACTACCGAGTTTTTTGTTACCTCTGTATTTGTAACATCAGTTCTGTTTGGCAGGTTGTTCCTGCTTGGTTGAACTGTTTGCCCATAACAAGTGATTTAATTGAGGCAAAATTTGTTCATGATCGTCTATGTTCAATGGTAGAGAGGTAAGGGAATAAATATATGGTTCCATTTCTTCAGAACTATCTTTTCCTTCAAACTGGACTATGCCTTATATATCCAAGTGTGATCAATCTTACAGATCAGACGCGGACCTTTTAGGTCCCAATCATCAGTATCTTCCGAAAATAGTTTCGGTATTTGCTGAGGTTAGTTGCTTATTTATAATTTTCATTGACTCACTGTAATTCCAAGTTCCAATACAACATGAATAGACTATTTGGAACTCATTACTTCTGTCTTATGATATCGAGATCCCATTTTCCAAACTATATACACACACCCTCACACACATGCACACATATAGCCAATCTTGTTTGATGAGGACCAATTGGATATTTACCTTAAGTAATAATCCCCTTGGAGAGCTGCTAATTCGAAATTTCAATAATTGGTGAACTCTAATTTTTAGGTAAAGAAAATACTGGAATTGTTACCCATACTTGGTTATATTCTTTTAGTATTTCATTTATGATTCATCAAATAATAGTTACAATGCACTTACAGACAGATGATTGTAATAGTAAGGCTAAAAAATTAACGTAATACGTACTGGTTATGTAGGTTTTGTGTGGTAAAGATCTAGCAACAGAACAAACTGCAAACCGAATGGTTAATCTGCTGAGGCGCCTTCAGCAGACATTGCCACCTGCAACTTTGGCCTCAACTTGGTCCATGTTACATCCACAACAGCAGATGGCATTGCAATCAATTCTCTCATCATAATTCTTTGGCCAGTAGTTGACGTCATATTGGAAGGCGGAAATTGCACTATTCAGGTGTTAATAGATTCCCATCCTTTGCATAAGATGGTCCCCATCAATTGGTTTTCTGCGTGTTACAGTGACTTGGCTTCGGTTGGATTGAGATTGCTTGTGAAGGTCGTCATTGGGATTCAGAATGAATCCTATTTGTAAAATGTGTATATTGTATTGCAAAGTGTCAACTTTACGGTTCTCAATTGAGTCAAGTTTGAGAAAAGGAAAAATGAAGGTTTCATATGGTTTTGGGGGCTTTTTTCAATTCTTTCCGCTTTTTTCAATTCTTTCTCCTGAACAATTTTTGGTTGCTGCATGAGGTCCGGGAATTGTTAGGGAGACACAATTCTAGTCACAGTTTTGGTTAAATCATGTTTTTGTGTTTCAAATTGGACATATTGATATGGTTATTGTATGAACCAAAATTTTGAGTGGTGATTCTTTCATTATATTTGCAAGCTTGCCTTGAAAAGAAATATTGATGAAAATAGAGCTTTGTGGTTGGGTTAAGCATGCCCATCTTTACACTTGTTCCTCAGTTTGATTTCCATCTTTTACTCCAACCCAGAAGCTCTCGCTTTCTTCTGTCTCAAGTGTAAAAGCTCCAGTATATAGATTAGGGGTGGCAATGGGTTAGGAAGTTTATGTTCAAAAAAGATTTGTTTTAGTCTGAGTTCGAGTTTGAATAAACAGTTTGAGTTCATTTGTTAGATCGGGTTTTAAACTCTTTTTACTTATAATCTGACCTGAAGCTACCTCTCACCATTCTCCTGGAAGGGCCTGAAAATTTAAATTATGCCTTCCCACGCTGTCTTAGGAATGTAGCAATGTCAAGACAAAGCTAAAGAAAAAAGAAAAGAATGCCATGAGATCACATCATTCTTGTTTGTTTTGTTTTGTTTTTGTTTTCGTAAGGGTTATCCCAACAGCTCTTGTCCCACTTGAGATGTATATGGTTTGTCTTTCAATTTCTCTCTATGTGGTTCACTTCATACAAAGGTGCTACCAATCGTTTGTTGCAGATTTCACGTCACACAATAGAAGTGTTGATCGTTTCAGATATGAATGAAAGGGAAGCTGAGATGATTAGGTGAGCTGATGCTTTTATCAACCTTCCTCTTCTTTTTTTTTTCCCCCCTTCTCTCTAAATGTTACTTAACTACGACAAGTTTTGTGAATCTTGTTGATTAGCTCATTGCTTTTGGATATTTTAAACTTCATGTATGATTATTAATTAAAAGGAGGGTGTGGAACCTTGGAGGAATTGCTTGAGATGCTAAAAGCCATAGGTGGTTTAAAGAGTCTGATCTGCCCCTTGAGCTTGACAGCTTTCCAAACAGTGAAAGGGATGGCTATGAAAGGGACTTAACAACCATATCTTAGCCCCCCATGATTATTACCTTTTGTTTTTGCTTGAAAACGTTGTTTAACTGTTTATGCTTGAGACAACTTAGGACTGGTGCAAGTTATGGGAGTAAATGTCTAAATGCAGTTGAAAACAAGAGTGGGAGAAACAAAACTTTGAAGTAGATATCAAAAATAGCTTCCCTCAGACAATGTTAGTAACAATAAGGGCTAAAGCGGAGTAAATATTTCTTAAATTTTGTATCAAACGTTGAGACGTAAATCATGTTATAAGTACTATTTTTTCATTTGCATATGCCACAAGCACATGATTTACATATCACAATATTGTTATCAATCTACTTTTTTCTGGCTCGGCTAGGTGGGATAGCTGAGGTTACGAGTTCTCGTAAATATTCTCTTTTACAAAAATAAAAAATAAAAAAAAATTCATATGCATATGCATATGCGTATGTTTTTGCAGGACTATGTTCCTCTACACGAACAAGTGGCTCAAGTCAAAGCTGGAAAATGGAAGAATCCAATGACAAGTTTGTACCCATACACATGAATGATGCATCTCAATTGTCTTCTAACCGTTTTGATATATCATAATCTGTAAGATGAAACACTAACCTGAAGTGCCAAATTGGAAGGAAGCTCCTTCTTGGACTCATTTTGCACAACAGAAAAAGCTTATGCAAGTTGAGACTATATCACTCATTTGTGTTATTTAACAAGACCAACCTGCATAGAGAAATTAACTTCATACACAATCCTATCGGATGATCTAGTAATAACACAATCAAAATTCTGCCAGTTGATGCCAAATCTAACCGATCCCACATATAGCATAGAACATATAACATTACAAGTTGAAGTTTGCAGAGAATTGGTTTCAGGAAACTGAATATAGCTCAAGTATTGGGCTACAGGTGAAGTTTGGGACGTCAGAATTACACGCACAAGATGTGATGGGCCAGCGTTCTTTAGGTTTTCCTACATGCATCCTATTTCTAGCAATCAAAAGAAGACTGATTTGAGTACATAAGATATATGGAATAACAGAATAAACTGAATGCCAATAGGAATCAAGTTTTATGATACAAATCAACGGTATCATTACAAATTGAATCAAGAAAAACAAGTGATACAAATCAACGCATAAAAGCAAAGAATAGCATTCAACCTGGCTAGCATGTATTGATTCCATTCTTGCAATCACTGGTCAAGTTATAAAACGTTTCGATACACGTCTTAGCACGGTAAAAGACCTCTGTATCGACAGCAACTCTCATGTAACCATCAAACTCAACAGGCCGTCCGTTATTCAAAAGCATCATCTCGTTGTACCAATTGCTGGTGTTCGACCACAATTCATTGTAATCATCAAGCAAATGTACCTTGTAATGGGACCTTAACTTATCAAAGTAATTGTAGAATGGCTCATTGGTGGCTATATACAGGTTCCTCCAAGGCTGAACAACCCCTTGAAGCTTTGCAACAATGGCATCCGGGGATGTGTCGGCATCCAAATGAGGCCATAGCTCCTTATTTTGAGCTTTTGCTCCTCGAACTACATGAACTGCATCAAAGTTCCAGTCCATTCTACCACTGATCTCAGTAACAATATTCATCAATCTTTTTGATTTCCAAACAGCATGCCATGGCCTCTGTATATACTTTGCAGATTGTCCTTCACAAACCCTGTACCAGTAATTATCTGGCTCTGGGGCATTAAACTGCCGCCAGATAACCGTGCTTTTGTCTCTCTTCAGTTGCATTGATGTCACCTTACTGGTCACAACCTTCCGAAAAGGAATCTTCTTCTTATGAGAACGATCCCATTTCTTCCAATCCCTCAAGAATTCACTCTTCTCCACAATTGATGCTACCTCCTTAAGATGCTCAAAATCAAAATAATACCGGAAATCCTTCCCTTCCTCATCCTTACCACTAGGATTGTGAGTTCCTGACAAGCATAAATTCAAATCCATCACGAATGTCCTGTTCAGGTACATAGCTTCCCCCAAGCCACACAAGAAACTCCATAAGTAGTGGTTCATCCCCTTACAATGACCTCCTCCTCTAGAATAATACAAGTACTTCCCCTTCCGGAAATTTGTCACCGATCCCACAGTCGGAATGGTATCATTTATTTCATTGTCAGGCAATGGAGGTGCAGTTCTTGGGAGCCTTCCAGCAGTAGTATTTAATCTATTCCTTTGTCTCCTGGCATTGATGCCTGAATGCCAACCACTTGCATGTATAACTTTGTAGGTACAATTCTCTCCAATTCCAAACCTAAACCTTCTAAAATCTCTATATTTCCTCCATGACTTCTCCTTCTTATTCCTAAATCTCCATGTCACGTCACACTCGTCCGGTTTCGATCCGTTAACTGGGTTTTGATAATCCAAGAACACAATGGACTTGAAAAGCTTCAAATTAAACTTCTCAACCGTAATCAGTACCATAGGGTCTGAGCAATTCACCACCTGCAAATGCTCACAACCAGATGAATTGACAGTCAAGTTGGTAACTTGCTCCTCAGCTTTCTCAATCACTTCTTCGGTGATTGGTTGGACTGCCAAGCTCGGGGCAGCCGCCGGTATAGATGCAATTTGCAAGTCCTCGCCCGTTTGGAGGACAGAATTATCAACCTTGAAGGTAGCATTCTCCCTTTCAGTGAAGAGTTTGGTAAGAGCTGGAGCTGATTCCAGCCATGGATCCGGAGGTTGGTAAGTGATTGCAATAACAGTGAATACTAAAACTGAGAATACAAACACAGAAAAGCACAGGTTGCTTATAAGCTTTATCAGATTTTGCCCAAATGGCTCACTAGTTGGATTTGTCTCATTCATTGGGGTTTCCTTCAAGTTCAAAAACCCAGATTCTAAATTCAACCAAAACTTGAAATCAATCAAAATGGAAAGACTCCAACTTTAGTTTCACCAAAGGCATTCATGGGTTTCTCTCAAAATCCAATCTTTATACCAATGACGGTAACCCCCTGAAAGAACCAAGAACTGGAACGTAAAGCGATATAGGCTGAAGGGAAGAGAGACAGAGCCCGGAGACTGAGATTTACTTAGTTAGGATTGGAATGGAGGTAAAGGGAGTTTAGGAGAGATCCGAGCAGCAGTTTTTTCAAAGAGATCCAAGCAGCAGTTTTTTAACATTACTTGCTATGAGCAAGACAAAGATCATGGGATGATGTTACTAGCTTTGGTTGGAAGAAAAGCTAAACATACTTGAGTATGTTCTGAAGTACTGTCGGCAAGACTCTCTCCCTCTCCCTCTTCTATAAATTCTAATAAATAAATAACCAATTAAATAATTAACAACTGTTTTATTCTATTTCCGTTTTTTTATTGTAATTTATTATTTTTTATTTTTCTTTTAAATAAAAAAATTTGTTTAGTTGTTATTATAATGTAGTTATATTTTTATCCTGATAATAATTATAACTTAGGTAAAATTTAAGATAAATTATTTTTAATTAAATAAATTTATTTAATCTTTTATATAATATTTATTAATAAATTATTAATAAATTTATGTTATTTTAATAAAATAAATAATTAAAATTTTATTTATAAACTAATATTTGTTTGAAATATATTTTAATTATTAAATCAAATTTTATTTGAATATTTATATATTTTAAATTTAATTATATACAATTTGATTATAAAATTAAATTATTCATAATTTTATTGCTAATTAATTTTAAATTATTAATTATATAAATATAATGTTGAATTAAATTATTCATAATTTCTATTAAAAATTAAAAAATAAAAATTTTAAATTTAAATTATAGTGAATCAAATTATGAAAAAAAAAACAAGAAACAAAAAACACTTTTATGATTTTATAATTTTTGAAAAGTGGAAGAAAACAAAACCAAAAACACAAACTAAAAACTAAAAACTAAAAATTAAAAACTCAAACGAATAAGATTTTTTACTGAATTTGAAAACAAAAACAAAATAAAAAAGTCAAAAATAAAAATAAAAATAGAAACAAACTCCTCCTAAACTTTCTATTTTAAAAAGAAACTTATATTATGTCCATTATTTGATAGTTATATTTTTTTATTTTTTTTAATAATAATAAGATTCATAATCACTATTTTTTAAATACTTCATATATTCGGATGTAAAATAAAACCGAAATGCAAGATACACCATTTTCAGAAGCAGGAATGTCAACTAACACAGGTAGTTTAGTTACCAAGCAACTTCTTATTCAACATATGCTTTATCCATATTATTTCCAGATCCTGGATTCAGTACTTGAACTTAGTTGTTTAGAATCATAAAAGCATTTACCTATAACTATTTGATTACCAATGCACAATATCAGAATTGTAATTGCCAAGCTTAAAGAAGTGCATGGCTATAGTCATGAAAATGAAAATTCTTGTAAATAAAGTGTGCCAGCCATCTTGAAGCGGCAAAGAACAGAACTGCTACTAAGACTAGAGTAGTTCTTGCGGCAGCCGGAATCGCTCCTGGCGGCTTTGCTGCAGCAACTATGCCAAGCACACCAATGGAGATAACTGGCAGGATGGCCTCAAGGGTATTGAGAACCTTGTATGCAACACTGCAACTTCTGCAATTCACCACATGGGACCAGTACCTGGAAGAACATGTGAATGAACTTCATAAGCATACAAAATTTTCGGAATGCCTAAAACATCTGCATTATCCACATTCAGAAGTCAGGAAAAGGCAGGAGAAAAGTTTCAGGGTCAAATCTGATGAGAATTCTTAAGATTCAGGCGGGATAGCAATTTGTAAAACTACAATACCTTCATAGCAATGACACAAATGTTATCAGGACGTGAAAATAATCATCTGAGAACTAGAAGAGAACCACTCTGAAATGTTACTAATTACCTGTCCATAAGTTCTTCTTTTGGAGGAGTTGGAGGGAGGGCTTCACTAAGCTTGTCTTCCCAGTGAATTTGGCCACCTGAATACTTCTTCAACCATCTCCTAAAAGCAACCACTTGGGCATCTGACTTTGTTGGCACAAAACAAGCCTTTTGCCAATTGGAAGGACTGACATCGAGTATCTTGTGCTCCTACAATGAAAAGATAATGAATCAGGATACTTGTTTGTTTTCATTCTCAACTTTAATCGCAAGAAGATGACTGATAGTTGTAGATCACAAGAGATTCTCTTCTCTTCGACTTGAACTTGTCAATGGAAGTTTGGCCATATTTTAGGATTCACATTAGTGTCATTACCTGGAGGTGGAGAAGGTACAGGTCTGAATCTAGAACCAGGTTTTGTTGCAGATGATAAACCCATCTTGGAATAATTCTGTCAAGCCAGACTGCAAAATTTCTCGGGAATGAGTATATTAATCTGCTCTTTCCAGGACCAACTGGTACACAAATAAAAATAAGAACAGCTCGCCGCTGTGACATCTGAGATGATGACCGCTGCCCCTTTGAAAGTTCAACAAAAGTAACATTTGTTCTTAAGCACTTGAAGAAGAAAACTTGAGAAGTTGGAAGAAATATCAAGCTACCATTATATAAAATGTATTGTATCTTATCAATTACAAACTACCTCCTCATTCCCCTCAGAAGATACTGATCCGTTGCCTTTTTCCGCCCGACTATCTTTAGCATTCGGAAGAGTAGACACAGAACAAAATACACAAGGTGCAATAAATTCAGTGTTTGAGTTTCCATCTCGAGTGGCACTGTAACCGGTAATATCCCATCTATGGATGTCTATGTCAAGTGGTGAACCACCTTCTCTGTCATGCTTAACAGTGAATGAACATAATGTTAGCCAATATTATACATCAACGAGCATGGAAAATACTGTTTGAACATTGGATTGGTCTTGGTTCTTATCTGTTCTTGGATGGTAGAGCAGGCAGCAACTTAAAATGTGCATATGGGACATGAGCTGGGTCCATTAAGTTTTCAATCAAGATTTCATACCTGCAATCAACACTTAGTTTATTTGGAAGAAAACCCTGTATAAAACATATAAGAATTATGAACAGAAGTACATAGTGCTGTAGTGGCTACATTCTATGGAACATTGTCCGAAACATGATTCAGGAAAGGAAGACTTTGTCACAGAAGTTGATAATGATGTAGTTTCCACTCGACATGCATTAAAACACTTCTGTTGCAGGCGCAATAGGTTTATACATAACAAAAGGAAAACACAAGTTCCCTGTGCATTTTATAAGAAAACATACCCAAAGGGAAAGTCTCTATTTGCCATTGACTTTGTGTAGGATGGATCATCCAACACTGCAATGTAGGGGGGACTTTTGGTTGAAAGTATATCTTTGTATTGTGTGCCAGAATTTGGCCAAAACCACAGAATTCCATTCTGGACAGTGCTTGGATAAGATTCTACACATGCTTTCTTGAATGTGTGGACCTGGAGATTTATATTCAGAAAATCAGTTTATGAAAATCTGAAATGAGTATTTTGCATATGTTCTTAGCAACAGTTCAAGTTACAGACATTCTACTACTGAAACGAAATTCCAACTACCGCAATGCCTATATGGTCAGAATATCAACACATATAGCTTTCAAAGTCCAATTAACTTTCATCTTTGTTCCTGAAATGCTATCGGAAACTATGTCAAATTGGAAGCAACTCTGCAAGTTGTGATTTTTTTTCTTTTTTTCCTTTCCTTTTCCTTGACACAGTACAAATGAAAAGCTGAGACTTTAGACAAATCAATAACAATAACTTAAAAAAAGCGCACAGAAGAGTCATCAAAATGATTAGAATAAGTGAGACTGTAAATTAGCATATGAAAAGAAACAAGTTTCGAACCGGAGGACCATCTGGAGGTGCCTGAGGGATAAATTTACAGTCACCGGAGCCACCAAAACACCAGCCATGATACACACACTGTAACCTCCCCCACTGATCAATTCTTCCTTCAGACAAGGGTGCCAACCTATGAGGACAAGCATCATTTAAAACTTTCCATGAATTATCATTTCTGTCCCACCACACCACAACATCAAGACCCATCACCCTTTTTGCATGTGGCACTCTCTTGTCCAAGTCACAAACAGGCATTAATGGATACCACTGAGCAAACCAATCAAACTTATCCTCTTGGCTTTCGTCTTCAAGAACTGGTTCTGTCAAGCCATCAGGTTCTGTTGAAACTGAGGCTGATGAGAAAGTGTTAAAAAGCTTGGATCTTAACAAGTTGCTGGGAATCGATTGCACAAGCTGAGTACTGGATATTGGACAGTAGTGTAAATGCTGAATGTGGGTTCTACAAAGTTTAGAGTGTATTGATGAGTTTAGTGAAGGAAAAAATGAGACTTTGAGAGCCCCCATTTTGGAACTGAGGCTGTGAGGATAGGAATGGCTAATTGGCTAAGTCAAGTATTCATAGTAATACGGATAGCTTAGCTATATTCGTATGGTTGAAACAATTGTCACGTCACGAGGTACTTGAAATAGTTTCATTTTCCTTCTTTATAATGTTCTTTTTGTTATAAAAGATAGAAATAATATGGTGTGTCACTAATTGTAGATGCACAATTTAATAGTCAGTGTACGTTATTGGTTTTGGTTTTACCTACACATATGGAGTAGATAGTGTTAGTGTATAAGTCGACTTGTTCATTGTGTAAGTCGACTTATACCTGCACGGTACTGATAAGTCGACTTGTATCTCCTGTAAGTCGACTTGTGCGTGTACAGTACTGTAAGATTGTTAGAGTAGTGCCCTAAAGGCAATCCCCTTTAGCGCGTTTTGTTCATAGTCATGTACAGACTTTATGAATA
>JANZLC010000200.1:168348-189187 GCA_026413385.1 Erythroxylum gracilipes
GATTCTAGTTGTAATTTGCTTTACACCGTAAATAATCCAAGACGGTATTCTAATGGAAGATCAAATTCAACAAGATCGAGAACGAGAACGAAGATGGCAGAAATGGCAAGAAAACACTTTCGGTTTTCTTGATGGAAAAACCCAGTGAACAGAACCTAATGCCTCACCCAATCGATACCCATCAACAAAACCGAATCCCTTACCCCTTCGACACCCATCAATGAACCCAAACGAAACCCATATAATGTATTCCAGATGAACAAAACGATAAAGAGACAAGAGTCTTACCCAGTACAGGTGCGATGGAGACGAACCAGATGAAAAGAGTCTTACCCAAAAGACACAGTCGACTGTCAAGCGGTGGCAGATGGAAGAAGACGATGTGCGACAAGGACATGGACAACTGCACCAAGACGAGCTGCAACAGAGAAGAAGCAGTTGGAAGAAGCAGATGCAAGAAGACGCGCTGCGGTAGAGGAGGGCAAAACGTCTGTAGGTTTCGTATTAAATCATGGAGAATTTGGTCATTGCTCATTCTCATCCTTCAGACAATTGTCTTAAGTACCAGGGATTTGGAATGGACGGATTTTTCTGTCCTTGTCCAGCGAGTTTAGGACAGCTTTGGACGAAGACCACAACCAAACAGAATGACGGACACCATTTTTCCGTCCTTGTCCACTGTCCTCACCCTTGAGGACAGTAACCAAACGTAGGGTATGCGAACATTGATCTTGGATCTAAATGAACAGCTTTTAACGAATCAAAATGCCAAGATTTATGAACAGTATTTTTATGATATAATCAGTTCAAGCAGGAGCTTGAAGCTCATGGAAACTATGAAAGGTAATGTTAGCTCGATTCACGTTTCATGGTACTTAATAATCCAGAAAAGCAGTCGAACAACACCTGAACTTGCTCTACTAGCGCACAATATTAAGTATAAGCATCAATAGTGAGAATGAGGGCCATGGAAGGGGTAAAAGCAAACAGATTACTCAGACTGCTGCAGAAATGCTGCACTTCTGCACAATCCTTATCTGATTAATTCAAACTTTTTAATGACACTAGACTTTGCTGCCAAATTAAGGGGGTGTTGGTGAGTAGGAGCTCTTTATATTATATCATCGTTGATTCTGGGAGTCATTGCTAGATGAGCATGAAAGTTACAAATCATTGATCAGAAAGAGGTTTCTAGCAATACACATTTGTGAAACCCGACAATTCATGAATAGGAATTGGGAGACGTTTTTGCGTTACAAGTTATCCGCATCATGTCATTGGATTATCAGTTCTGTAAAGCAAAATGAATCAATAAAACCACAAACCATCCTTCAAGAATGGATAATACAGCTTTGAGCTCAAAGCATTGGAGAAGTAAAGAGGAACATTTGCACATCTCAGCTCTGCACCCTCTTCAGCTACATGTTACCTATTTCTCAATGTCCTGTCACATGAAGTCGTCGTTTTCCATCAGTCATTTCTTTCTGGCTGCTCACTATTAGCTATCGCCTCCTTTACATCAGTCTTGGCTGCACCTGAAGGTGAAGGTTCAATTTTCTTACTTTCCGGGCACTTGGACAGTTATTCGCATTGCGGGATCTGTAGGCAACGTTTGGTATTGAACATCTCTTGTAGGATTGAGGCCATGTCTATACAACAGTACTTCTGGATTATTACACACCTCCTCTCTGTCCATAGTCATCTTATAACCAAATGTCTGATGTAAATAGAAATCGAAGTGTGTAGTAAAACATCTGTATCAATTAAAACAACCTCAAACTGAACAATTTCTGCAGTTTTCAGGAGTGTCCAATGATAATATGTTTTAAAGGACCCCGCATAAAAAGGAAGATCAAAGACAGATGCGAGGAAATGCTATTAGACAATGAAAAACAATTTGAAGAGTGCATAACTGGATGGATAAGCTCACACTAATCCGTCAATTTGGAGTTCAGTTCGGGATCCCTATCATCTGGAATATGCAATTTCATCTGATAATTATGCCCAAGATACTTGAAACAAGTTCCCAAAAGATATTGACACAAAAGATGCAGCGTTCCTTGGTTTTTTACATAATTAACGTTTGATTGGCAAATACATATGAGATTTATAAGAAACTAATATGTCAGAGCCTAGGAAAACTAGCAGAATCCATGGTATCAACATCTTATTGTCCCTTATTTACCAAAAAAAACATCTTCTTGTCCCCTTTACTTCTCCTTTCCATGACATTGCAAGGATTCAATTACATGTCATTCTTTCGTAGCAGCTTTTCAGGAAGCAGTCAAGAAATCTCATGGTGACGACCAAAACTACACTTTATTAGAAAATATATAACATCAAGACATGGAGTGTTCCTGAAAAATACAAATGCAGGATTCATAATCTCACCAGAAAATGACCTATCTAGGGATTGATCTTCAGAAGAAGAGGCACTTTCACTCAATAGTCAATCAAACCAATCACTCTTAGTACGAATTGTTCCTCCATCCCAACAAAACCTCTAGCTAAACACTCAAACATGGAACAAAGAACATATCCTCAGTAAGCTCCAGAAAGCAAAAGAGTGCTATGGAATCTTTCACATGATAATGACAAAAACTACAGTTGAATAGACAATATCTAACATTAAAACATGGAGTGTTCCTGTAAAATACATACAAGATACAGAATCTCACCATAAAATGACAAATATTCAGAAGAAGAGGCCCTTTCACTCAATAGTCAATCCAACCGTTCATTCTTAATATTACTTGTTCTTCCATCCCAACGAAACCTCTATCTAAACACTACAACATGGAACAAAGAAGATATGCTCAGTAAGCTCCAGAAAGCAACCTGCACCAAAAATGTAATCTTTCACACAATAATGACATATCCGTAAAACAAATTTGTAACCCAGAACTCATTTTGCAAAATCCAATATCCTAAAATAACCGGGATTCAGTTGAGGATTTTATTTGAAGTTTCTGTGTTGAGTGAAGACTAAAATGGGTTCTATAAATTAAGAACATATCTTCGGGAAGAAAAAGCTTGGAACTTACGCTTTCAGTGATGCCCAAAGTAAAAATCTCATTTATCAGAAGTGAATCAAACACAATTCAGATCAGAGAAGGAAACATGGAAATGAATCACACAATGGAAGAAGCTCGTCCATACTAATGGACACTCACATAAAGAACTTCTTCTCCTACAATTGTGGAGAAAAAAGAAAAAACCTATAGCAAGAAAGCAACGAACTGAAGAAACCCACATGGCTGAGCTAATCGTCTAATCAAATCAGAAGCTGTTTTGTCAAAGCATGGATTTTAAAGAACTTTCCTCAAATAGCTGAACGATCACAACAACAAAGTCAAATGATTAGAGAAGATGAAAAGACAAGATTACCCTGCCAATTTCGCCCGCTTTCGTCAGCTGAGAGTGAAGAGAAAGGGATGTTACGAAGATTTTCCTAAACGAAGCGAAAGCGGGCCCGAATCCCTAATTCAATCGCGTGAATTAGGATTTAGGGCAACAACAATCGTTAGCCAACTGTAAGCGCGCGTGAGCATCATACACTCGACCGTGCACACAATATATTAACGTTATCCATTGTGATTCGGTCTCTATTTCGTGGTCTACTATTTTTATTTGCACCCTCAAAAACCCTAATTTCACTTTCTGTCTAGCGCTCTGGTTTGTGATCAGAATCAGCTGCAGGACGTAAAGTTTTGATCTTGGGGTCATTTTATTGTTCGGTTTTGCTTTAAGCGTGTGTTCTTTGCTTCTTTCAATTAAATGAGAGGAAGGAGTTACACACCGTCCCCGCCAAGGGGCTACGGTGGTCGGAGAGCTAGAAGCCCTAGCCCTAGGGGTCGTTACGGTGGCCGAAGTAGGGATCTTTCCTCTAGCCTTCTTGTCCGCAACCTTCGTCGCGATTGCAGGTTACCCTTTTGTTTTTTCATTGTAAAGTTTCAACTTTTGCTTCGTTTGTGTGCATATTTATGTTAGAGATTCCATTCGAGTATTTTTTATGCTGTTTTTGTAAATCCAGACCAGAAGATCTTCGGAGGCTCTTTGAACAGTTCGGTGCTCTCAAGGACGTTTACTTGCCTAAGGATTATTATACTGGGTGAGCATTTATATGTGTTTTCTGTTTATTGCTGCTGAAACTCGGGATTTTCTTTTTCTGATTCTTTTATTAGTGAACTGGCACTTTTCTTGTTGTTTTCTCCTTTTCTGGATTTTATTTTGAAGCTAATTTTGGTTTTTATGGCCTTCCCAAAAGTTTCATGTTTTGTTTTGCAACAGAAGATGGATAATGTGGTGAGGTCGCAATTTTTTGTTTTCCTGTTTAACTTTTTTGGTTAAAATATTATTATTTATTCCCTGCTGAGTTCATATTGATTTTTCCTGGCGTGCTTTACAAGCACAGTTTCCATCCTTCAATGGCGGAAGAATTTCCAAGCTTAAAGTTCTGGTTTTTTTTTTTTTTTGCAATAGTCTGATGAATTTAATTTTGTGGTGTCCTCATGCTCTCAAATTGTCGCTCTTTTTTGCTCAATTCAAACAGTAATTTGAATTTTGCTTTGGTGTTTTTACCAACCAGGCCCTTCCATGCTAGAACCTTTCAACAAACTGTTGTTATTCTGATTGGACATTCTCTTCGTATAGTTTGCGAAGTTCAGTCTCTTAATTGAAGTTTCTGAGATTTAACAGAGAAACTAAGTTTTGAAGATATCATTCGAGTAATTAGAGTTCTTTTGAAGCTGATGTTAATGGTAGTGAAGATTGGAAGGAAGTTGGGTTTGAATACTTTTTGAAGATGTTACAAGTCTTGAAGAATTTCAAGTCATCTTTAAACTGACACTTGCAAGGTCAGCAGCCCAGTGCTTGCTCTTTTTCCCCCCCTCCATGCATATCAGTGCCTTCATGTACTGGAAATAAATAGGTGAATCTGAATGGCAGCAAGAGATTTATGGTGTGCACAGCAAATGCCCTTGGTTGGTGCTATCATAATACTCATCTTTTCACCTTTTCTTGTTCTACTAATTTTTGCAGGGAACCGCGTGGTTTTGGATTTGTGCAGTATTCAGATCCTCATGACGCTGCTGAGGCCAAATATCAGATGGATGGTCGGGTTCTTCTTGGTCGTGAGTTGACTGTTGTATTTGCTGAGGAAAATAGGAAGAAACCAGCCGACATGAGGGCAAGGGAACGAGGGAGGTGGGCTGTAATTGATATTTATTGTGCTTGATATAGTGTATTTAATCTCAATTTGCATGGGATCTCTTTTTCACATTACTGTTGATAGAATTGAAAAGTAATGTTTTCAGGTTTAAATATTACATGATAACCATTTGGAAAATAAGAACTTTATGGATTCTTAAACATCCCAGATTGTTTCAGTTTTAAGGAGGATAAATTATTTGTCCAGATTGTTTCACTTTTGAGGAGGATGAATTATTTGTCTAAGTGATAATTTTTTTACTTATCTAAATTATTCATATGTGCCCTCTCTCTCTCTTTTTTTCTTCCTTCCATTGAGAAGCTTTCACCTACATATTTATGCTGTATTAATGTGTAGGGGTAGGCCCCGTGATCGAAGGTTGTCTCCTGCTCGTTATTCTCGATCACCTCACTATTCTCGTTCTCCACCACGTCATGCAACATCTCATTCCCACAGTCGGGTATATCATTCCCCCTCTCCCAAAAGAGGTCATTACTCAAGGTATGAGTAGTTATTTCTTTTTTTCTGTAGTCAAGCATCCTGTGCACAACTCTGTGCTAAAAAGCAATAACTAATTTTAAAACATGATGCCTCAGTAAAAGCATTTAGGGTTTTTTAGGCAACTCAATCAACATTTCTCATGCAATAAGTAGTTTTTCTCGAGCAATTTCCAGGGTAAGGTAACAAGTTTCTCTGGAAATGGATTCTATTTGATTGGATCGACTTGCAGGAATCTGCTAAATTTGAAATGAATCTTGGTGGAGAATCTGAGATGGGTCCCTTTAGAGGTTTACATGTATTGCACTTGGGACTCAATCTGATACATATGTTATAAGGTCTAAGGTTTACACCAATACATCTAGCAATACCTCCCATTTTGGGTGGCAGTAGCTGTCTCTTGCGTGTTGGTGTTAGAATCATATCATTTGTATATCTATGTTCTTAATTTCCTTGGTGAAAGTTCACTGGTCAATATTTTGCTCCTGAATATAGTCAGTTTTCAGGGTTTATTGACTACAGTTAGCTGAATCCTTTGTAGTTTCCTTTTTACCATTATCCGAACAAGTGCAAACTTTTTATGCTTGTCCTGCATGAGTTGATTAATGTCTCTTCTCTTAAAATGTTTATGTGACTGTTTGATCTTGAGACAGATCGGTTTCTCCCCAAGCGAGGAGGCATAGTAGAGAGAGGTCATACTCACGCTCAAGAAGCCACCATCAAACTCCAAATAGGGTTCAAAGTAGAAGCCCCACTGGAAACCGAGGTCTGCACAGGAGCAGAAGCCACAGCCCAAACAGAGGCAGAACTGCCAGACCCGATCATGATCAATATCAAAGAGTACAAAATGGAGATAGGTCTCCCAGTCAGTGAACTGGATAGAGGAAGAAATGCTACATGAGCTTTTGGAATATTTTCTTCTATGTATTTGGGATTTTTCTGACCTAGGTTTTTCCTGACATTTGGTTTGAACTTGGAAAATTTCCCCCTTTCTTTTTGTGGCAGAAGAATATGGTGTTTCAAAATTAACTGAAAAAAGTTTAAATCTTGTTGATTATTGCTTGATGAATTTCCTGTATCTGGTAGTGATGCCCTTTTGGAAAAGTTGACCTTTTCCTTATACACCGTTATGTTGTGAACTATTTCAATTTGCAGATGCTCATTAAATGATGATGATTTTCTCTCTCGTTTGCTTTGGAAAGCTATTTTGACGAAATGCCAAGAACTTCGTAGAATATGGGAGACTTTCTTACTTTTCTTACAGGGTGTCTTTACTCTTTAGGTCACAAGTGGAAGTGACAACAAAGTGTGTGTAAAGGATGTACTTTTTTTAATTTGAAGCTGGACCCCCATTTGCATTTCACTTTACAACTAATAAAGCATCTGATTTCCATTTTCATACAGTGATTGGTTTTCTTGTGTTTACTCCTGATTTTCAATGGCCTCGAGTCACCCTCAAAAGTCTCAGAAAGGGTCCCATATTATATGGATTTCCTCTGGATTTGTGGAGTCCCATTTCCATCAATCTTGTCCATTTTGAATGCTCTGCAACAAGTAGTTTGAAACATATTCCTGGGAGCTCCTTAGCTCCTTTTTCATTCTTGCTCATAAAATCAACAAAACCAGACTTTGTCACTCATTTTCTCTTTTTGGTACATTTATCTGTGTGTTTAGCCATCTCTTTCACCTCATGGGTTGTCAAACCACTTCTCAATAGTCCAAAGGTCACAACTTTCTGCGTATGAAAGGAGTGGAATGTTCCCATTAAAGGCACAACCGAGTCATGCATCACTTACTGTGGCCAAAAGAAATGTTTATTGTTCTATTACACGACAGAACCTCCATTCTCTCCACTACTCCTAAAACAGACAAGGCCAAGGATGTCCCCACTTAATGAGAATCTCTGGAATTGGTTTTGCATTTGGTTCCTCAAAAGACAGTGACTTGGTCTAATTATGACAGTGTCATTAAAACGATTACCAACTGGAAATATATGTCATGAACCTTTTACCCTCCTGCTTCCTTGAATCGTAAGCCTGACGTTCGTTCACAAGCCAAACCGTTTTACTTTTGACTCCTCGGTTCATCTACCAAGCTAAAGAAAATATCATTTTAGAGAAAAACTGATAGAAAATGAAAAGTCTCTATCTTTTCTTGCCCATTTGCATGCATAAACATACTTGGGAACTTTAGATGCTGATGATGTTAAAAAATGACCTGCCCCAGATTCTGTCATATTTTCAACTAAACAAAAGGGCCACAACAAAGGACAAACCGGCACACAGCAAAGAAAATTTTAAACTTTGGGTCCTTTTAGCTATTAGTGGTCTGATTAGTCATTAGAGAGAGAGAAAAGCTGCCATTAGAGGATTCTTATACCTCTGTGAATTTCTAGTAAGTGTAGATTTACTTGGTGGGGTCTAGTTTGGAAGCATTTCGATGCGTTTTTATTGGGATGTTTATCTTAGCTCTCGAAGTGTATTCTTGGTCCTGTACTATGCTGCTTTTGTGAGTAGAACATTGGAAGTAATGCCCTTACTCTAGTGGAGTCTTCTGGAATCTGTCTGTCTTGTCTCTTGAAACTGGTTCCTGCACTCATTTGGTGTTTTTGGAAGCTCTGTTTTGCGGTGTCTTGAAAGGCCTTGTTCTTTGGAAGTAAGGCTGATTACCCTGGGGTCTTTTCGCTGCGCACAGTTAGATCAGGTACTTCTTTTGATTTCCTTTTTCACTTTTCCCATCTGGGTTCTTTGTTTTTTTTTTTTAATTATTTTAGGTTGTAAGATCCTTTGGCCTTGTTGTTTGATAATCTGAATTTTCTGCATCTGGGGTTGTTGAAAATTAGGCTTCTTTTCTACGTGTGAGTGTTTTTGTGTTCTGAACTTCCGGTCTCTTTTAGGGAAGTTCTCTGTTTACAGAGTTCCAGTTCTAGAAGCTTAGATTGATATAGACGCAAATTAAACTCCGTGTTGCTTGCTGGGAAAGATCTTTCACATTCTTAAGTGTTATTACGTTAATATCAAGTAACTGGGCCTCTCTCTCGAGGGGCATTACATCTTGAGAATGTGCTCAGTACTTCAGTCGATTCATTGATAGTTGCTAACTTGGAAGGTCTCATTTGTCTTCTTGGCCTTGTTATGCTTTCTTGTATCAGAAAGGTTGAAATCCTGAAATCGTAGCATATATCTGCTAAATCTTAGACACTTCAAGCTGAAGGTAGAAAGAAAAGAGGAGATCAATTTCGGATATTTTTGGGAAAATGGTGCCTGACAAACGGCTTGGAGCTCTCCTAATACTCCTTCTTGGCCTTGTCAACGACACATCAGGTAATTTTGTAAGTGTTTTATTGCACCTTCTGTTACTCTGTGTTAATCATTCGATCTATGAGATAAATGGACTATAGTAAGTCTTGGCTCTTACCTCAGACCTTGGCCTTCCATCGAGGAACTTGCCTGTATATGTAATTCAATGTTTTTCTGATATTGCATTATTCTCCACAATCTTACTGATTGACAATCTTCAACCGGTAGGTGGTTATGTGGGAATAAATATTGGAACTGATGTTTCCAATATGCCGTCGGCTATGGATGTGGCTGCAATCCTTCAGGCCAATCAGATCACACATGTGCGCCTCTATGATGCTGATGCTCACATATTGAAGGCCCTTGCAGATACAGGGATTGAAGTGATAGTTGGTGTTACAAATCAAGAAGTCCTAGGGATTGGGGAATCCGCATCAACAGCTGCGGCATGGGTCAATAAGAATGTAGCAGCTTATTTGCCCTCGACCAATATTACTGCCATTGCAGTTGGCAGTGAAGTGCTTACCTCGATTCCTAATGCAGCTCCTGTTTTGGTTCCTGCCATGAATTATCTCCACAAAGCTCTAGTTGCTTCAAATTTAAACTCTCAGATCAAAGTTTCTACACCTCAGTCTATGGACATGATCCCTCGGCCTTTCCCTCCTTCCACTGCCACCTTCAATTCTTCATGGAACTCAACTGTTTACCAACTTCTTCAATTTCTGAAGAATACTAACTCATACTATATGCTGAATGCATATCCATATTATGGATACACAAGTGGGGGTGGCATTTTTCCAATTGATTATGCTCTTTTCCAACCACTTCCATCAGTCAAGCAAATTGTTGACCCCAACACTCTGTTTCACTATGACAGCATGTTTGATGCCATGGTTGATGCTACCTATTACTCCATGGATGCAATAAATATCTCTGGGATCCCTATCGTTGTAACAGAAACTGGCTGGCCTTGGCTTGGTGGGACAAATGAACCGGATGCTACTGTAGAGAATGCTGAGACCTTTAATAAAAATTTGATTCGACGAGTTCTAAATGATTCAGGTCCACCTAGTCAACCAAACTTACCCATTAACACATACATCTATGAGTTGTTTAATGAAGACAAGAGGCCTGGTCCTGTGTCGGAGAAGAATTGGGGCTTGTTTTTCACTAATGGAACTGCTGTTTATACTCTTAGTTTGTCTGCTACTGATCAGATTACTGGAAATTCTTCTTCTGTCTTCTGTGTTGCAAAACGAAATGCTGATCCTGATAAGTTAAAAGAAGGGATTGACTGGGCTTGTGGACAAGGTGGTGCCAACTGCAATGCAATCCAACAGGGGCAGCCTTGTTACTCTCCAAATACTTTCCAGAGCCATGCTTCTTATGCTTATAATGATTACTATCAGAAAATGCGTAGTGCTGGAGGAACTTGTGACTTTGACGGTACTGCTACTACTACCTCTGTTGATCCAAGTAAGTTGTTTTACAATCAAATGATCCTTGACTTTTAGATTTTGATTTTTTTGGCATAAATCACTCGACTGATGTTTGAATTGGCTCTATATAAAGAAAGAAACTCTCTGCCTCAAAAACGATCTAACAGTGAACTCGAGGGCCTTCTTTCACATGTATCTTAAGATGGCTTCCACCGTTTTTATCATCTTCATGATTCGATTCACTACCTTTCACTTGAGGTTTCTTTAGCCGTGAACATTGTTTTCTTAACCCTTTTCATCTCTTACTTGCACTTCCTTGAAGAAAAAACAAGCATTTGAAGGTGTTGCGATCTGTTGCCATGCATTTACGGTTCTATTCTTCTATTTTTCTCGTGTAATTTCCTACGTAGCTTATGTACCAACGGTTTCCTTCTTGCAGGTTATGGAAACTGTATATATAGAGGAAGGTAATGATCTATATGCTTAATGAAACAATAATTCTGTCTATTTTCTTAAATTCGAAGTTCTGAACTTGTCCAATTGTTGAAACAGTTTGAACAGGAGCACAAGCAGTGGAATGGCACCAGTGGCATTTGGACCAATAAGTCCGATGGGAGGAAGCACAAAACTGTCGGTTTCGAGAATAACTCCGCCGTTATTAACTGCTTTTGTTGTTTTGCTCTTGTTTTAGTCACAAGGTTACAACAAATTTTGTATTTTCTTAGGAGGAAAAAGTTTAGTTATCCTGATTGAAGACATTTGAAAGTTTCCATGAGTTAATTCTTAGTTGCTGCCCTCAAAGAATAGGAATTGTTGAAAATTTGAATCATCTATTCTTTAACATTTTGTTTTTTTGTTTCTTGTCAGTATTTCTCCCCTTTGTCATTCTTGTCTACTTTCGTCTTTCTACTTTGCTATTGGTTGGTCTCAAAAGACTTTCTATATAAAAGATTCGTTCTTGAGACAGATGTGGAGTGAAAGTGAATTCAGTGTCACAAGATCAGTTCGTATCCTGATTACAACTTAAATCACCAACAACCTGTAAAAAGGACCATTTCTACTTGTAGATATCATTAACTGGTGTTGGATCTCCTCGCAAGCGACATCCTCTCCGGTTTGCCAAGAAAGATTCAGTCTTGAGCAATTGCTGTGGACCTGCAACATAAGACTCGACCATGTCTTTTAGTTCCACTCATGATGTCTTTTAACTCTTGTAAGCAGGTAGAGAGAGGACGTGTAGTAAAATATGTCAAAAGTCTAACTTAGGAAAGCCAGATTTTCTCAGAATCAGATCTGTAGCCGCCAACTTGTTTATGCTAGATCTGTGCGAAGTTGGACGAGCGCGAGCTCCTCGTTCTCAAAGGGGACGAGCACGAGCTCCTCCTTCTCAAGGGGCAAAGTTTAGCCATTTGCATGAAAAAAGTTTCCAAAATTTGGATGTTGGATTAATACCTTCTTGACCATAATGAATTCACAAGTTAAAAATTAATTCAAAGTGAAACTGAAAGAATCATCTTGGACCTTGTGAAAGTGGATTTGCATTAGAGAAGACTAATCCTTTGTTAGCTCATCCAAATCCTTATAAACAATTGGAAATTGAAGAACTTTGACTAGTGAGTAATCACAAGCTTTTCATTTGCGGTAAGTAGGTAGCTTTTCATTTGCGGTAAGTAGGACAATCGACGTGTTTACCCACGTGGCCAACCTCCACTCGGACAGGATTCATTACCTACTTCATCAAATTAATACTTAACACAAGCTACCACACTACAGAGAAGAAAGAGCGAGAGAGGGAGGAAGGGCGAGATGAAGAGCATAGGTGAGGTGGGAGTGGATGATATACTAAAAACAGGAATATCCGTGGAAGAGGCTAAAGAGTTGCAGAGAGTTCTGAAAGATGCAATTGCTATGGCAAAAGAATCAGATCCAAGAGTGGTTTGGAGAGAACTGATGGCTAAAAAGGTGCTAAAGCCATGGTTTCCACATAGCCTCCACCAACTTATTTACTACTCTGTCTACGCTGTCTGGGATGCTTCCACTTCTGGACCGCCTCCTTATTGGTTTCCTTCTTTGTAATCTCTTTATCTCTTTGTTTCTCTTTCTCTATGTCTATGTCCTTTTCATTTGGATAAAGTTCCTTTCTGGAAAATCTGACTGATCCATCAGTCCTGCTTTATGAACTTTCTGTTAAATGCACTTTGCGCTAATGATCTTGGTTTTCTGGGGTTGATTTTTGTGTGAAGTTTCAATGGAAGTGTATAGGTCCAGTCACATATTTTTGGGGTGATTGATAATATATATAACCACGCATAGTGAGGATAAACTCTGCTCTACAGTAGAAACAGTTGAAAAGTAAAATTTGGCTTACCTCTTTATGGACCTGCTACTTTGATCCCATATGCCTGTTTATGAATTGATTATTGACACATGATGTTGATTCAATTTGTGGAGGGTTATTCTTCTTGCCCTAGCTAAGTTCATGGTATGAATGCTTTGCTAGATACCAGTCTAAACAAACTAACCTGGGACGTGTAATGGAAATACATGGTCCTAAGCTTTTAGGAGCTTCCTACAAAGATCCCATAACAAGTTTTGGCCTCTTTCAGAAGTTCTCTGTTCAATATCCTGAGGTGAGTACTTTCTGTTTGTCGTTCCTCCTAGATAGGATCGGATTAAACAGTGTATGCTTCTAAATCTGTGTTGGCATACGATTTCAGGCTTATTGGTCAATTATTTTAAAAGAGCTGTCATTAGCATTCCATAAAGGTCCAGAGTGCATTCTTGACACTTCTGACATAACTGTATGTGGCGGGACATGGCTTCCAGGTGCCCTTCTTAATATTGCTGACTGCTCCTTACAGCCATCTATTGATCATAAAAAAGAGGATGATAGTGTTGCTGTTGTATGGAGAGATGAAGGTGATGATTCCAGCATCAACCATCTGACACTAAAAGAACTCCGAGAACAAGTAAAGTAATGCATCAATCATTCCTACTCTTCATGCACTCGCACATATGCAAATTTTGATTCTGTTAATTGTGTATGAAATGTGATCAATTTGGTTTTTGAATAACTCTAGAGCTGGAAGTATGTTAACGTGGAAAGAGAGTCCTGAATTATTAACTTATGTTAAATATGAGTTGTAGGTTGGTGGCTAATGCACTAGATGCAACATTCACAAAGGGTGACGCTATAGCAATCGACATGCCTATGAACGTCAATTCAGTTATTATATATTTTGCCATCATATTAGCTGGATATGTTGTTGTATCCATAGCTGATAGCTTTGCTGCAAGGGAGATTGCTATTCGTTTACGTATATCCAAGGCGAAAGGCATCTTTACTCAGGTTATCTCCAGTGAATTCGCACTCCAGAATGCTTAATTTCGCAATGCTCCCATAATTATCAAGTTGATGCTAAATGTATTACATTTCAGTTTTAACCAATATTCATGTATACGTCCATGTTTTCTGATTTTATTGACATGCTTACAGGATTTCATATGCAGAGGAGGTCGGAAGTTTCCTCTGTACAGGTATGCACGACCACAAAATTTTGTCATCAATAGTCAAAAAATGGGTGCTTGTACCTGAGCCCTCAGAATGAATCTTGCCAGTTGCTACAAACGTAAATTATAGTCCACACTTATGGTGAATTTGGTGAAACTTCTGCTGCAGAAATATCATGTTCTCCTTTTGATTAACATTTTGTGTTTATACGGTAACCTTTTGTTCTATTGATTTGGTTTCATTGAATTTTGAATGGCTAAGGTAAATGTGCAACTGAAAATCTTCTTGGGGTCAAACCATTTTTTGATCTTTCCATTTAGACCAAATATGAGTGTGGCTTTTCAATTAGGTTTCATGATGGCTTCTGATAAACTTTCTCGTTTCCAGTCGTGTTTTGGAAGCTTCTCCATGTAAAACTATTGTGCTCCCTGCAATTGGGAACAGTGTTGGGGTTCAGTTAAGAAAGCAGGATTTGTCATGGGCAGATTTTTTATCTTGTGCCAATAACTCAAGGTAATTCTGCTCTTATGATCTCTCAGTGGTGGTGCCAAACTACTATACGGTTGATCTTTGTTGTCGACATTGGAATTGATGCATTTCTATCATACTCTTAGCAATATTTTAATTAATATGCAATGTTATTTTCATTCTGACAGATGGAATCAACTCTCCCCTGTCTATCAACCTGCAAATGCTACGATTAATATACTGTTTTCATCTGGAACTACAGGTACAGCAAGTGTTTTTATCTGATGCTCATGGTCTTTCTTAATTGTCATTCATACTTACATTTTTATCTACTGATGATCTTTGATATAAATCAGGAGAGCCAAAAGCTATTCCCTGGACGCAACTCTCAGCTATAAGAAGTGCTAGTGATGCATGGGGTCATGTTGATGTTCAAGTTGGTGACGTTTACTGTTGGCCTACAAATTTAGGGTGGGTGATGGGACCGATTCTGCTCTTTTCATGCTTTTTGAATGGTGTTACTCTAGGTCTCTTTCACGGATCTCCTCTTGGACGTGAGTTTGGAAATTTTGTTCAGGTAAAACATTATCTGATATCATCATCAAAGCATGATTTGCAAATCTACACTCTGATAATTATAAAGAAAGACAAGAGACATGGTGTTGTTAAGAAATAGTCGTGTTCCATCAGAAAGTAAGTAATGAAATTTGAGATAATTTGGTAAAAATGTATTTGGTATGTGAACCAAACCTATACAGAAGGATAGTAAACGTAGGGGAAACCACTAAGCCTTGTGGTTCATTAGTAGAGGAGTTTCAAAACCTCCTCATCTACAAAAGTTCAAATATTAGTGAAGCCTTGACGTTTTCTGTTGAATAAAGGCTCTCCACTTCATAGTACCAAGATTATCAAGAACATTGGATGGTTTGTGATATCACATTGTAGTAAATATGTTTCTGCTTTTATTATTGTCCAGGACGCAGGAGTCACTATCTTGGGCACAGTTCCGAGCCTAGTGAAAACTTGGAAGAGTACCAACTGTATGGTGGGCTTAAATTGGAACAAAATAAAGTATTCTCTTTTTTTCGTGGAACTTCAATAAATTCATAGGTTGAGCATAAGTGTCCAATGGTAATGTTCAAGAACTTCGACAGGTACTTTTGTTCGACTGGGGAAACATCCAATGTTGATGACGACCTTTGGCTTTCTTCAAAATCATATTACAAGCCAATTCTTGAATGTTGTGGAGGCACAGAACTCGCATCATCATACATCGGAGGGACTCCACTTGTTCCACAAGCTTTTGGAGCATTCAGCTCGGCAACAATGACAACAGGATTTGTCATCCTTGATGAAAATGGAGATGCTTATGTAATGACAATTAATACTGTTTCTGGGGTTTGATTTTCTCGTCTGTTAGTAATAGATAATCATGTTAGACTAAACACATAATATCCTATTTTTTTTTACAAGTATGTGTTCGATTTCTTTGACAGCCTGATGATCAACCATGCACCGGTGAAGTGGGTTTATTTCCCGTATACTTTGGAGCATCTGACAGGTTGCTAAATGCTGATCATGAAGAAGTTTACTTTAGAGGAATGCCAATGCTCAAGGGAATGGTATGCTTTTATTGGTCCTTCTTAGATTGTAACCTCATTTGACAAGGAACGTAAAAGCTTCGATAAATTTGATTTTGTGTCTGAAAACTTTGTGGCGCTTCTGAGCATGTTGCTGTTCCAGAACTGTCAAATTCCTTGGCACAAGCTTTAGAATCTGATCTGATACTTATTGAGAGAGGATATTTCCATCTGCAGCAACTCAGGAGGCATGGAGACATTGTTAAGAGGACTGCTGGAGGGTACTTTTATGTACAGGGAAGAGCTGATGACACCATGAATCTTGGAGGCATAAAGGTAAAACATCTGCAAAATGAACGGGAATGAACTATCTAATAAATGAGCTTTTGACATTCTGCACTTAACATCTCTTGCTTCTTTAAAACACATAATTACTTCTTTGGGTTTTACTTCCGTTTATCTCAGACTACATTTCTGACATGTAGTAAATTTCGAATCTGTACTGATATTCAGACAAGTTCTGTTGAAATTGAGCAAGTCTGCAACCGAGCCGATGAGAGCATCGTGGAGACAGCTGCAATCAGCGTAGCACCACCTGGAGGTGGTCCAGAGCTGTTGGTCATGTTTGTGGTGATCAAGAAAGGACTTTCTGCTGATCCAAACAGATTAAAGATTAAACTCTCTAAGGCCATTCAAACAAGTCTCAACCCTTTGTTTAAGGTTTGACTCTAGAAGTTGGAACGACTGGTTTAAATATATAAATTTGAACTTGCTGATATGTTTCCACCATTGACAGGTGAGCTTTGTTAAGGTAATTGAAGAATTTCCACGTACTGCTTCCAATAAGTTGCTTAGGAGAGTTTTGAGAGACCAGATGAAGCAAGAACTTTCTGCTCGTAGTAAAATGTAGCAGATCAAACAACTGTTCAAATATGGATACATTCATCTTCAATTTATTCATTACACACTAGAAAGATACAGGCGCTTTCGAAAATACGTGCGCGCTTGGGATTTCTAGGCTTGATTATGCACAAAAATACAAAAATTTCTACAGAATTGTTGCTTCATCTTTAGATTTCTACATAACATCCAGACTGAACAAAACCAGAGAACTCATCTGGCATAACAATCCTCTCCAGTTTACTGTTCTTCCCCTCCTCCTCCTCCACCACAAACACCGACTGCGTTGCTCCTTGATACTCCGATCCGCCGACTAAAACCCGGCAATCCAACATCATCCCACATGCCCCTACCTGAAGAGCCGGATCCAAGTTGGCCCAGCTCACCAATTTCCCATCTTTCCCTATCCCAACTGATGATCTTGGACACTTCCCTTCCTCCCATATCCCCTCAACCTGCCTCCACTGACCAGTCCCCGATTCATACACCTCTCCGTTTCCTTCAAACAACCCTTGCCTGTCTGTACCATACCCACTCACCACCCAAAACTCGTCATCAATAACCACACCCTCACACTCGTCTCTCTCTTGATTTAGCTGAGCCAACTCGGCCCACTCGTCGGACCTCATGTCGTAAACCCACGCGGTTCTCAACGCATTCTTGTTCTCATCATGCCCACCGGCCACATATACCCGACCTGCTAGAGCTCCGATTGCAAAAAACGATCTCCTCGACGGCATATCCTTACCTTGCCTCCACTTCCGCGTCGTGAAATCGTAGACAAACACGTCGGTCACTGGACAATAACTCGCCGGGTCCCACCCCCCCATAAGCACAAGCTTCCCTTCACAGCTCGCCAACTGACAAAACAAAGGCAAACCATTTGGGTACTTGGGGGCCGATTCAATCCGATCCCAGGTTCTGTCCACCGAGTCAAAAATAGTGATCCCATAACTCGGCGATTTGCCGGACTTTCCTCCGTTCGAAGAATTAACCCCACCAAAAGCTTGAACAAGGCAAGCCACTTTATGGGTACATCCAAATTTCACTCTGTGACGGTAAAAATCTCCGCTTTGGAGTAACTGACGCCATCTGCGACAAACGTCGGACGCAGTCCGGTGAGCAGTGTAAGGCAACCGGGACATACACTCAAGGCCAAGTTCTCCGGGTAGACAGGGAATTAACTCGTAAAGATCGAAACTTTCCATTAATGGAAGATCAACGCAAAGATTCTACAAATCTAGCAAGTAAGTAGTAAGATTAGCTGGCTGTGAATCTGATCGGATGAAACCTAGTAAGTACTTATAGAAAATGGGAAAAATCCGACAGAAACGACAAACCGACTCTAAGACTGTGTGAAACGTAGCATTTTGGACTTGGAATGTTATTGACTGGTTGTTTTAACGGTTGATGGGTCGGTAATAACGGTAGATAAGGCTAAATTAGGGTTATTTCACTTGATTTGGAATTAGAGGACAAAGTTAAAAGTTGATTAATTCAGTTGATTTGAAATTAGGGGGTAAAGTTAAGGTTGATTTGATTTGATATTCTTTTTTTAACTTAATTTAGTTAATTTGGACTGAATTAACTGAAAATTAATGTATTAAATTAAATTTAACCAAATTTTCGATTTAATCCAAAGCAAAACAATTTAATTACATGGAATTAAGATGAGAATTTCCTGAAACTAACATGAAGCTCTTTACCACATGAATCAATATGATCCTGAAGAAACAGTAACTAAGAACAGAGAATCTGTGATCTTCTAATCTTCAAATTCCAATTTGTACCCAAATCCAATCTCATTCAATTGAAGCCATTGCTTTGATTTGCAGAACTTGACGAAGAAATACCAGACAATTCCAAGCAATGTCAGGACTGAACTGACCAAGTACACAGTTTTAGTTGCCAGGGCCATTACGTAGATTAAAAAACCTGATGGGATCAGGCACATCATGATCACACCAGGAAGCTCCATTGGGACCCGAAATGGTCTCTTTACGTGTGCTAATCTTTTCCTGAGCCATAAAAATGATGCAAATTCCAATAACATGCCCAAACTATACAAGAAATTCACTGATGTGATGATTTCCGTGAAATTCATGTAAGAAACTGCGAAAGCAATAATGGTTGACAGAGAAATTCCAACCCAAGGTGTGTGGAACCACTTTGATCTTACCCCAAAACAGACAGGAACAAAACCCATATCCGCCATACCCAGAAGCTGGTAAGCAGAACCAGTTAACTGAGCTTCATATAGCCCAATAACTGATAAGCAAGCTCCAATCTCAACCCAGATCTTCAACCATTTACCAGCAACCATTTCTGCTATATCAGCAAAAAAACCATCAGTCCAATCTTCTTGTTCTAATGGCAGTGCACCAGTAGCAGCCATGAGTGGGACCAAGTATGATAAACAAGAGAGCAATCCAGCAAAAAGGAGTGCTTTTGGGTAAGTTTTTTGAGGTTCTTCAACTTCACCAGCGACAGTACTAGCTCCATCCCAGAAATTTAGATTCCAGAAAAGGGTATTGAAGAACAAAGTCCAATTCTTTGGAACACCCTTTTGTCCCAAACTGATCCATCTTGAAGGATCAATCTTTGGGATTGCAACCAATGTTAGAACTATGAAAGGAGACAGTGATATGATACCTAGGACAACCGCTGTATAACCAACTATAGCCAAACCTGTGTAGTTCAGAAAAGAAAGAACCAAAGTTGAGACAAAAATCGCTGCATAATGAGGAACACCTGAAGACAGAACAGGAAGAACCAACTTGAGATAATCTATCCATAGAACTGGATACGAAGCCAAGTTCATGACACCTGTGAGGTACTTCCATGTGCCTAAAAGAGAGCCCCAGAAGGGTCCAAAGGCCTGGTCAGCCCAGATAACAAAGCCACCGTCTCCGGGGAAGACGGTGGTGAGCTCGGCAGTGACAAGGGCCTCAGGGATGCTCCATATGAATGGAAAAATGAGAAAGCCAAGAATGGCACAAAGCGGACCGGCTGCTCCTACGGAGGGCTCTTCACCGTATGGTCCACCGGAGACACCAAAGAAGATGATGAAGATGAGTGGAACTAATGCTAGCTTCCGATGGGATTTTCCGGTGGTTTGGGGAGGTTCAAGAAGAGGTAGAGAACTGGTAGAGGTTTGACAAGCTTCCATAGATTTTGGAGTGAATTGGAGTGTTCAGAGAAGAATTGTTATTTGTCCTTTGGCTAGTTGGTAAGACATAGATGGTTGTCTTTGATTAGTTGGTAAGTCGTCATCTGACTTTCCATTTTATGCTTTCTTCTATAAGCCAACTAACAAAGTAACATAGCCAACTAACAAAGCTACCTACTGTACACTTTCCCCTCCCGCATCGGCGTCCCACCAATGAAACGGATTCCGTTCCGTATCGGCCGGAAGGTACCGTTCTGGCCGGAAAATGGAACGGAACCGTAGATGTCGATACCGGCCGGTACCCGGTACCGGTGGTTACCGGCTGGTACCGGCCGGTACCGACAATTCCGGTCAATACCGGAAATTCCAGAAATTGCAAGGACCAACTTACAATTTCCGGAAAGTTTTAACCTAAAACTTCCCGGTACCCCCCCCCCTCTGCTTCTGCTTCTCGATTCTTCTTCGGTACCATCTCTCCCACGCCTCACGCCGCACGCCGCCTCTCCAGTCCGATGTCTCGCCTCGCCCTCGCCTCGCCTCGCCGCTGCCGTCTCCTCGCCGTCGACGTCTCGTCCAGATCTCCAGCCCTCTCTCGTTGACGTTTCGCCCGACCAGATCTCCTCGCCGCTCCTCTCCGCCGTCTCCTCCGTCTTCCTCGCCGTTTCTGTGCCTTCGACCGACGTTTCCCCCGACCACCGCAGGTCAGAGCCAGACGGACGGACCACCACACGACCCTCACCGAAGACCCGATTGTTTTGGCCTTGGG
>JANZLC010000200.1:201869-247281 GCA_026413385.1 Erythroxylum gracilipes
AGTCAACTGGCTTTTAAAAAAAGCTCTTCTCAGAAAAGCTCTACTGGCAAAAGCTCTACTGACAAAAGCTCTACTGATAAAAGCTCAACCAAACGGGCACGTAATCAAGAAAGTAATGGAAGAAAATCATAAAGAAAAGAGGACGTGAGATTTATATTACTATTGATAATTTAGTCTGAGCTCGACCCAACTTGATCTAATTTGATCTAAAAAATTTTTGGTCTTTGATCAGGGTATCCACCGACGGATCCAGTGACTAATCCTTTTATTGATAGGAAGGCACCTCACAGGGTAGAACAGCTGGCCCAAGGATTTAAAGATGCTCCATACTCAAAGTCAAGGATCGAACCCCTGACCTTTGGTTAAGGGTGGATGAGTCTCTTGCCACTCAACCACACCCCTTGAATTACGATCTGAAATTTTTAAATTAATCAAAGTTTAACTCAAATTGGTATAAGTCAAGCTTTGATATGCTCACAAGAGTATAGTAATGATTATATCTATTTATATGAAAGAGTTGAAAGGTAAGTATAAGTATTAGCTCGATTTGGCACAACACGACCCTCTTAAGAGATAATTTGAGTTTGTTTGGGTGGTCGTAAAATGATTTTATTTTATAAAAAACTAATTTCTTAAATTCAAATTTGAATATTTTGAATTTATTTTTATTAATTTTAAACTAAGTTAAATCGAAATTGTCGAATCTAAATAATTATCATAATTATAGTATTATGTCTTCAATTCAAATTAAAAAAAAAGGAATTTGAACACTTTATTTTAATAAAAATAATCACATTTAATAAATTCTCAATAGTTAAAGACAACAAGCAACTTAGGTCCACAATCTATGTGAAAAAGCTTTAAACTTTAAAGTTTAACCTCATTGAATCAAACAAAACAGACCTTCCTTCCATTTTTCATGCTTCAAAAATATCCCAGTCCTACCTCGAAGCAAGCTCTGGTCTGGTCCTTCAATTTCACTCCTCAAAGCTTTAAACTTTCTATCCCTTTGCTTGTGTAATTCCCTTGGAGGTGCTGCCATGGAGTCGATATCTGTTGGGCATGCAGTCTTCCTAACAAATGGCAGAAGCTTCCAATCGAAAATAAACCATTCGAGGGAATTCTTAAAAGCTGCATCGAGTGCCAAAGGAAGAAACTTTCGGATTGAATATGGGTTCCAGCGTTTTCAGTTTACTGGTTTTATTAGGAACTACAAGCAGTCGGACCTCCAAGGTGCTTATACTCTTAATTCGTACCTCTCTTTTCATAATTAGGATCGTATACCTGTGACCTAACCAGCTTGAGCTTGTAATTGTTTAAGGATTCCATGCTTTTGAATGCTGAATCTTTTGGATTTGTCTAAACATAGGATACAGAGTTCAGGCCCCAGAAAATTTGTAAGAACTACAAACTATTTAGTTTGTGAAATTGAAACGAAAAGAAGTGGCTATTGATTGTTGGATGCATATTAGTATGTTGATATAAATGTATGGATTGCTCAGAAAGTGCACATGAGAGTAAGGCAAATTGTTGGTGAAATGCTGCTGTGGAAGAATTGATATTACAACTCTGTTCTATTGGTTACATGAAAAATTTGTATGTTAGTTCTACGAAGAAAGGTCTTATTTGTCTCTAGAATGTGTTACGTAATGTAGAGATAGTTTTGCAATAACCATTGCAATGGCTATACACTCTTCCCGACCATCCATACCTTCCAACAAGCGTTAGCATCTAGAAATGAAGTTTGTTTTGCTTTATGGAATTGAAGATCGGCCCTCGGAGTGGTGTTGCTTGTGCTTTTTTTTTTTTTCTTCTGTTCCATGATTCTCTTTAGGTTTCCTTCTTAAGATTTCATGGTTGAATTGCTTCAACACACTATATACAAAACTAATAAGTTTCTGGTTTAGATTTTCAGGCCTATGCAAAACCTTCACGTCTTCTTGAAGCCACTGGATTGGACGTTTGTACTGACAGTTCACAGTACAAGTCCTTTATATCTTCTAGCGTTGGCAGCTCTAGGTCTTTGTACAAGGTTAATATACAGACGAGTAACATGTATGGATCAAGTCTTAGCGATCAGAATGCGGGAATAGTCTTGTGCTTGATAGATGAAAATGGTGACTCGATACTGCAGAGGATACCGGCAATTTTGAAGCCTAATTCTACTGTTCCCGAGGATATGATTGAGAGTTATGCATTGCATTTTCAAAGAGGTTCTGTAGATGAGTTCACTTTCTATGGACCCAAACTTGGGAGGATTGATGCATTATGGGTCAGCATTGAATCAGGTATGTAGGTAGTTCTGAGTGATCCATAAACATGGTAGGCTAGGAACATAATTATCTTGTGGCAAGGATTTCTCCAGTTTATACATGAGTCGAATACACCTTCCAACATGTCATTCTAATCCCAAGATAAAAAATCTTGCTTTGCTTTATGTCATTGGGAAAACGGGATGGTTTTTCTGCCCCAAACTCGCATATCACTATTTTGCGAAGTTTGTAGAATATTACTTGATGAGTTTCAGTAAATATGTTATGCATGACTGAAATCCTGTAATAATGATGTTTCCTTCTTCTGTTTCTTCAAATTCTAAGATCAGGTCAGTGGAGATTAGCTGGTGTAAGCATTTGTGTGATAGATGATTGTGAATCTTCTTTGAACCAAAATGATGGAGAAGAGACTCAGTACAGAGGATTCCAGTATGAATTTAAAGTCGATGATGTTCTGCTTGGAGAAGGAGGCGACATGTTAATGGTGGAATTCAGACCATCCTCTGTTTCCAGACTATCTGGGATTGAGTCATGCAGTTTGTTGGATAAAATCTCTCCCGGATCAAGAACACACACGGATAACCAAATTTCCACTGAAGAAAGCATGAGAGAATACGCAGATCTGAAGCTATCATTGCTGTTGTACGACGCCGTGCTGATCATTGCTGGTGCAACAACTGCAAACTTTTCACTTGGAGAAGATACTGCTTTTGCATTCTTTGTCGGAGGCATGATCGGCTTTTTTTATTTGTTATTGCTGCAAAAGTCAGTCGACGGATTATCGTCTTCCTCACTCACTTCCAGCAACACCAATGAGATCAGTCGGCTGTTTCAAGGATTCAAGGGACCAATAATACCAAGCATTGCAGTGACAATAGGATTAACTTCTCTAGCAGCAAAGTACAGTTTCGGAGACATTCCGACGGTGTTCACTCCCAAGGAACTATTGGCTGGAATGTTTGGTTTTCTTGCATGCAAAGTTGCCGTGGTATTGGCAGCATTTAAGCCCATGTCCCAGGGTCTAAAGGACAAAGAGTGATGCAGATGCATTATTTAATCATTATCATCCAGTAGAGACATCAGAAATGGATCTGTCTTAGAACCCCCTATGTCACAGGAACTCCCAGGAGCGTGTCTATGCATGTAAAAAGAAACACATTTGTATATATAATACTCACTGGAATCCCTCCAAAGACTATAAAAGAACTTTATTATGATGAATATTTGGTCTAATCAGATAACATTTGAACTTTGTTTTTTGTCTTTTGCTTGATATTTGGTTTAAAAATGAAATAAAAAAAGAAAAACAGGCCAACTTTATCCTTTCTTTAATGTTTTAAATTGAGGATTGTGAATTATTAAAAAATTATAATAATCTCATACAAATTTAAGTATTCTTATAAAATTATAAGTACTATAATTATTTTCACTGTACTCCAATCTGCAAACCTGTAAGATGACTAGAATGTGACAACTTTGTGACCAAGGCCGAGGACAAAACCAGAGAAATTGGAACCAAATGGGTTTAATGTGTTAATCCAAAGGTCAGTATTCTCTTCTACACTGAAAAAGACGGCTCCCAACAGTGGCTTTTACCTAATTTGTAAATGACAAAGATGGAATCTTTATCAGAACTTAAGTGTTCCTGCAACATCAGATTCTGACACATCAGTCCAAAAACATAGGCGGCTGCTAAATTTCTCACGTACTTGACTTGTGTTTAAGATTCCAACATCAAAAGGGTAGGTGTTGTTTCAGATTATAGACCTCACGATCTGAATTCAGAACCTGGCAAAAAAAAATCCTGATAAGCAAAAAAATGTGCTCAAGGTTTTCACTTGCAGCTAAACCTTACGTTCGAGAGTTCTTGAGTCAGAACTGCAAATTTAGAGGAACAAGAGCTGAAGCTGTTGCTAATCCCGAGAGATCAAGCATCCATTCTTTTCCTCGAGTGTTAAGATCAGGCATTCCTCTTATAAACCTTCACGTCGATAAGATTGTTGAGAGGCAGTCAAACCCGAACAACTTAGCCAAGCAAGAAACCTGTTGAAATTCAGGGTTCCGTCCTGTGTTCCTTGAAGAAGCCTACGAAAGTTACAGAAAGATATGTGCAGAATATGCCAAGAACTTCTATTTAGGTCCCGTTTACATCCAATCCAAAAATTCACACAATTTAAACATAATTGCTAGTTTATATGTAGCTTAAAAGACTGATGTTCATCTGATGTATAATTCTCAGGAACTATGTTGATAACAGAAGAGAGAGAGAGAGCTATCTGGGCACTATATTGTGAGAGTTCAATCTAGGGACAGTCTTGATGATCCAATCCAACCATCTAAAAAAACTAAATAGGCATCAAAATGTTGAAGATCTGACAGATCATGATCTTATATACAATATATATTTTACTTTCCTTACAACTTGATCCTGAACTATTCTTTCTGCTGATGCAAAAACTGGAATTTATTTCTGCAGTTTGGTGCAGGAGGACAGATGAACTGGTTGATGGTCCCAATGCGAACTACATGAGCTCTACTGTTCTTGACAGATGGGAAAAGCGGCTGGAAGACATTTTTAATGGACGACCATATGATATGCTCGATGCGGCTCTTTCTGATACAGTGTTCAAGTTCCCTGTAGACATTAAGGTGTTTAAGCAATCTCCTTGTAGTCCTGGATTATCTTCAAGCTGACTTTCTGATAAGAGAATTCCATCGTATCACAGGCTTTCAGGGACATGATTGAAGGTCTGAGAATGGATATAAGGAACCGCAGGTACGAGAACTTCCAGGAGCTATATATCTACTGCTACTGTGTTGCTGGAACTGTAGGACTTAATGAGTGTTCCTGTCATGGGGATAGCTCCTGAATCATCTTCTTCTGTTCAGAGCATTTACAATGCAGCATTGTACTTGGGAATTGGAAATCGACTGACCAAATGTTCTCTCTTTCAGTGCCATGAGAGGAAGAGTTTATCTTCCACAGGATGAATTTGCTCAATTTGGATTATGTGACAGATGTTTTCGCAAGAAAGGTGATGTATTAACGGAGAGCGTTCATGAAAGAGCAGATCAGGAGCTTCAAACCTTCAAAAGGCTAGTCGCTGGCCAATGAGTACCTCTGAAACTACAAAACTTGACCTGACACAACCATATCTAAACCTGAACGAACCTGGAATGAAAATTCCTGATGAACAAAAGGTGGAAGTAACTGATTCTGGAATTCCTGACAGGTAGATTTTTTGGTTCTGAAGGCTTGGTCAGCATTAATCCCGTACAGGAAAATCTTAGATGCAATCGACGACAATGATTATGACAACTTCAATAAGCGAGCATACGTTGGAAGGACCAAGAAAATCCTGACACTACAACAATCATATGCCAGATGCAATCGAAGACAGTGATCTGTGTTACACTGTTATGTGCTTAGAGAGACCGAAATTCTAAAATTTAGATAAATATATCAGAATTTTAGTTAAATAAAATTTTGAATTTTTGTTTGTTTCAGTATTTTCTTTTGAAATAAGAAGATGAAGACATTAAAGCACAATATAATTCTACTTGTTGCCGGGAAGCTGGCCGGCCCGGGCAATCTACACTTCCAGTCCAACCGGCTCAGCCAGCCTACACCTTCAGCCACCATATTTGAAAGGGTAAGTTTCAATCTTCATTCCAGTGAATGGGGAGACATCAAACATTAGTCTAGTGGAGAACCCTTGATTAGAACTATAACAGCAGAAAAGCAAAATTCAGGAAAGCACCCATTATAACTCCACTCTACAGATCTCCATACCCAAAAACATCCTCTAAATAAAGAAAAGGTGATCTGTAAAAAGTTAGTAACAAAATGCAGAATTGAGGTGTCGAAACGCCAACGGTACACATGCAGCTACCGCATTTGCCTAGCTGAGTCTGTTTCTTCACCTTGCAGAAACTTAGAGCAAGATCAAAGAAACAATCAAGTTATGGAAGCTCTGACTGACTGCCCGTTATACATGCATTTCACCGGGATTATATTGAACTTAAAGGAGTTGTCAATGCCTTCACAAGTGAACCAACCAGGAGGCAATGGCTGGGAGTGTTTGCCACAAATTGCCAGCTCGCATTATAGAAAGTAATCGGGTGTTCTTCGGGTCACGTCTGGCTCTCCCCTCCTCGGAGCAGGCTCAAACTGCACAAGATAGATGCTCACTTGATGAATTTCAAGAAACTATTTCTACTTCAGTCCACTTGAAGACAACAATATACAAGTTCCTTAGAGAGACCAACCTGAATGAATGTATGGCCCTGGCAGTCATCAACTTCCAAAATAGATGCCATGTTTCCACAGCGATAACAATAATTAGGTGCACTAAATATGGTAACGACTTTTTGATCCTGGGACAAAAGAAGCACCATCACTGAAGAACAAGAACTAATAGATCAGAAAAAGCAACAGCAAGAAGTACTTACATGACCCCAGTTATACCCTTCCATAACTAACTGGTGAGCTCTAGCAATGAGCTTCAAATTATTTGTGCGATTAAATTGCTCTGATATGTCCTACAAAAACAAATTTGACTTCAGCACGATAAGGGAAAAAAGCATAATATGAAAGAAAAAATTGGAGATAATGAAACGTTACTTGGCCAAAGGTATATCCAGCACCCCTTGGTGAGATACCCCACCCACAACGATCGTCAGGGTCAGACCATAAGAGATCACACATAGGGCCCTCATGGGGAACTTCTTGAACACGATCAAAATTGCGTATATTATCGAGGGTTTCAATTGAAGGAGATAATCCACCATGGAGACAGAATATTTCTGACTCGACCTTCATGCAAGAAAAGATAATATATACTGAGTATAGAATATCATGTAATGTAATGAAATTACAGAATCTATAGTCAGAAAAAATATTGCATGCAAGAACATATAATTTAATTTTCTGTTCCAAAACATACTCATACTCACCAATGCTGTCAGCGGGAAATAGTCAAACAGATCCGTGAAGATCTTCCAAACATTAGCATTGCCATACCTGCAAATAAGCAACAGACATTTGAATAAAGCACTAACCAAAACAGTTTAATATTTTTGGAAATGCAGCCTATAGTTTAGGTTTTCGGATCACAACAAAATTAAATCTTGCTAAATCAAACTTGATCTATCATACCAATGTAATATTTATAAAACTGCAACATTAGCCCACAATCAAATGTTCAAAGCTCAGTTGTCCACCATGAAGAAGACCCTAAGTCATATTTTAGCATCACAATTACTTATTCCCACCTTCAGTGAAAAGGGATTTGAGGCTAGAAACTTAAAATAGCCAAAGTAGCCATTTTACATTAAACCAAGAACAAAAAGACTCACTTCCGCAGGCATTCATCATAGAAGCCATATACTTGAGTAATCTGCAATAGCAAACAAAAACCTCAAATCAGTAATCAGAATCAATCTGACATCTCATTTCAAACACAAAAAATGGGGAGGTGTCTTTTATTGACCGCCACCTCGAAGAAGAACAAATTCAACCTAAATACTTAAACCTCTATTACCAACACACTCATCTCAAGATAATTAAATTAAACTAAAATGATTGAGGAAAAGAAAAAAAAAAATCCTAACAAGTACCTGGCGGCTTTCATGATTTCCACGTAGAATAGTTATACGCTGAGGATATCGTACTTTCAGGGCTACCAAGAGCTGAATCAGTAACAATTAATAAAATGGAAATGTCAAAAGCCTCAACCAAATGATGATCTAGTTTGAAATATACTATTTTAATCTCTTTACAAACATAAGAAGAAGAAAAGCCAAGTCACCAACACTGAGAAACTTGAATTGTTAAGAAAGCAAAGAAACAGTAAGAAATTACAACTACATCAATAACTGTGCTTGTCAAGTAAAACAGAAAAGGAAATAATCATATTGTACGGCAATGATCAGTCCTTGTAGTTCTCCAATATTACCAATCTACTTGACAGGACCAAATGCAGGGAAGAAAAAGGAGCATCATAAAGGTCGAGATTCAGGAGAGAAGATAGAAATACTTACAGTTACAGTTTCAACAGAATAATAGCCGCGATCTACGTAATCTCCCATGAACAAATAATTTGTATCTGGACACTATCATAGATACAACGAAGTAAAAGCAGTGAACTTTAGTTTTGGGAAGCCAGCAATACCATGTAAATTATGCAAATGCCCAAGATAACGCTACATGAAACTACATAGTGCAAAAATGAGAAAAGTACCTTTCCTCCAATACGAAAAAGCTCAGCCAGATCATGGAATTGACCATGGATATCACCACATATTGTAACAGGGCTTTTTACAGGCTGAATCACTCAAGCAAAAAGAGATCAGTTACCATTGGGAAAACTCAACATCATAAGATCAATATAATATGACAAAAAGAATGATAACAGATTAATCAGCAGTGTCAGAATAAAAGATTGACCGGGTCAGATATGCCTGAAAATCTTCATAAAATAAGATTTCAATCCAAACACCTTTGGCAAATGTGCCAAATTAGAGTAAATTGAATTACAGATACAGATTTTTTTTTTCAAAAGCAGCAGAAACTTTCTCTCGATCAAAATGGCTAAGAAGCCCTTAGCCACCCTCTATTCCTTCGCCTAGAAAGCCATAGCGCACGAATAGACTTAATTAAAAGGGAAAAGAAAAGGAACAGAAAGCAGGATAAATCAAAACGGACAGAGATAGTACCTGAACATTACTCTCTTCCGTTAATATCTCCTTAGCCTTCTCACACAAGCCCCTCACCTATATCAACAAAAATCATCATGATCTCAAGAAGATCCTGGACAACGTATCAGAAAATGGTCATTGACATTCTACACCATCAAGCTCATGACCAGGTACTACACAGCACAAATCATTACTCAGCTGCATTACCATTGATGGATTCATCTTTGGGCTTAAGAACTTAAATTACAGTTTTAACATGGCAGCGTTGCCATCCGTTTAGAACCATATACTTCAACATCCCAACATCAACCTTTAAATCAACAAGACAGTTCCGTATCGCTAATCAAAAATCCAGTGTTTTCCAATTTTACCGGAACTATAGTATAAGACAATAATCATAAACCAAACAAAGCAAAAGTTGCAAGTCAAAGTAACGTCCAGAGATCTGCAAAATGCATTGGTAACTTTACAAATTTGGAAGTCAAATTTCACTTCCTCTTTCATTAGCACTTCAATTTACGTACCCAAATTCAAAATCTCGACTACGAAAACCGTAAGAAGCGACCTTTTTAAGTACCCTTACATTGATTCAGAGTATTGAGTTGGAGAAACCCACTCCAATAGATAACGACAATCTACTATCAGACCCATTTTCGGATCTGATTCAGTTTCAGCCAAACCACGTTATTCCCAAACTCACAAAATCAGATCCTTCCTCACACCTGGAAAAAGAAAACAAATGTCTTCCCAGAAATGAACAAAGAAAACATCAAAGGTGCAAACTTTTCTTCCGATCTGTTCGACCCAGAACCCCCAAACAAACCGGATCCTTTCCACTTTCTCTCAAACACCCAACTCAAAAATCTTCAAAGGCACCAACTTTAACATTACGTACCAGAAAAGAAAAAAAAAAAGCTCAAGGAAATTGGGAATTAAAAGTTCCCGCGAAAAGGGTACCTCTTGCTCGGACAAGGGCCTACACTGCATGAGCTGACTAATCTGCTCATCGAGATTTCCATGTGTGTTCGATGGAAAGGAAACCGAGCTCATTTTCTTTCTTCTTCTTCTTTAATTCAGCAATTTTGGTTACAGAAGATCGAAAAAGCTTATCTTTCTTCCCCTTTCCGAAACTAATGATAATAATTTCTTCACTAATTTTTCTCCCCCACCAAGAAAATGGAGCTCTAGATTATTCCACTTTGTCTTAGAAAACGGATTGTAGAGAGATAAAGACACGGTGGTGAAGAAATCAATGGTTTCTAGAGGAGGCTCATGCTCGCTCTGGCTCTCTCATCCATAATCATCCCTCTTTTTTAGAAAAATCTTTTTATTTTTATTCATTATATAATTCAAGTACCATCACGGCATTTGAGCCCAAGCCCGATTTAGCCTGACCCGATGTTAATTCATTTAATCCGAATTAATTAAATTTCGAATTAAAGGTCTTAGGTTTAAAAATTTTAAATAAAAATAATATTATTTTGAACTTTTCAAATTTAAAATTAAAAAATAATTGAATTAATCTAGGGCTCAAGTCGTGTATTTCGAGCAATATCATCTTTACTTAGTAGACATAGTAATGAACTCGAACTCTCAACTAAGACAACTTGGCTTGAGCTTGAGCGTGATTCGACATTGCTTAACTTAATTTTTATTTTTTAAAGTAAAAATAAAAAATGATAAATTTATAATTGTTAGAATTTGTTTTGGGTTAAACTTGGATATTTAAACCTTAACCTGACCCGAATATCATTCCTTAACCTGACCCGAATATCATTCTTACGATAGGTAGTAAAAAAAAGTTAATCTACTCAATTTTTAAATACATTTCGATAATTATCATATGATGCAAATGTGAGTATTCATGCTTTATAACTAACAAACTTAAAATAGTATTATGCTAATTATTGATTATAAATTGGGCTCGAACTTAAACTATCCAGCTCAATACTAAGCTAGACTTTAAGTTGCAAATTTGATCAGACTGAGACTCGGACTGCATGTCTCAAAATTGATAAGATTCAACCAATTACCATTTCAAAGTTTTCAAAGTCCGAATTTAACCTAATCTAAAATCAACAGCCTTATCTTATTTGACCGATAAAGGTCAAGTTTTTTATAAAAAAAATTGAATCCGAGCTCAGCCTAATCTAAATCCTGAAAGTTTTTCAAAACTAACATTTAGATTTGAAACAAAACGACATAATTTTCATTTTTAGTTAAAGAAATTTCTAATTTGGATAAAGCTTAAGCTAGTCTTGTGTGCTTCAACCCATTCTATTGCCAACGACACTTCAACTAACTTCAACCAACCCAACAACACTGCCACGACCGCAAACAGATTTTGTTTTTTTTCTTTTTCTTTTTCTCTCATTTCATCTTGTTTTCACTTAAATTTCTAAAATTTGGACGTGGATATAATATTATAAAATATAATTTTTATCAATTTTTATCATGATTAATTTCTAAAAAATAAAAATACATTCAGTTTACAAAAGTTAATACCAATAAGGATAAGACGGTAGTAAAAGATCATAACAAATCCAGCAATTACTTGTACTAAAAAAACAAGTAAGCATAATTCTTCCTACACGATAAAACATGTTGACATAATAAAGATCGTATTTATTAGTTATATCATTTGCAATTGCCTAAATCTCAAGATGTTCTTCAAACCTATTACACGTGCAAAAATAGCACACGAGTATTTAAGAATTAGTACATACAATTTTAATAAATTTGAAATAAATTATATCATGAAGTAATTTGTATAGAATTTATGACGCATCTATTCACGTCAAAAGTTCTAAATCTGTAATTTCTTAAAATATTAACTTATTGTATTATGTGGACATTATTGACAATACACAGCATATAGCCGATCTTGCGATTTTGTGAAGACCTGTATTTTTAGTAAGCAATTGCTGGAGCTAGTCATTGCAATCCCTTATTTGACAAGGCATTCATTCTCTCGAAGTTTATTTTATCGAGTTCTTTAAAGAACGTTGTCTTATTTAAATTAAAATTATCATTATGTATTAAAATTGATGTTGAAAATTAAAAAAAAATTACATAATTCTTTAATTAAATATAAAATTAATGAGAGAAAAGTACTAGAATTAGTTTTGCTTATAAAAAATAACATAATTGTAGATATAAATAATAAATTTGAATGAAAAATTAATTATGATAAATAAAAATAAAAATGTGCCTTTAAATTATAAAATTTAATATACGAAATTTTAATAATTTTAAATGTAAATTTTATTTATAACTTAACATGAAAAATGTATTTTTGGTTTTTGGCTAAAAAAATTAAAAAAGCCAAAAAAGATATTTTGGTTTCCACTCCATATCTTAAGCTTTTTCACACGCATTTTTAGGGTTCCTCTGGATCTTCTCCTGCCCCTCTATCTTCTCTCCCTACAATTTCTCTCTCCCTTTCGTCCATCTCTCTCTCTCTTTCTGGTTCTAAAAGGTCACTCTCTCTTCAAGTTAAAGGCTTTTGCATTTATTTTTGTTTCTTTTGTGATGGGTGGAGAGATTTTCTGTATGTAAATGCTTGAGCTTTGAAGATTTGAGGTACTTTGTGCGACTTGGGGGATTTCAATTACTTGCATTTTGGATTTTTAGAGGGTTTAGCATCAATGGTATGTCGGATCAACTTTGGTTTTGGATCTGTTTAGTTTTTGATGGATGGACATGCTTATTCGTTGTTTTCTCCATCAAGACTCGTGCTTTTTGTTGCTCTCTTTTTGTTTTTCTTTTAATCTGTTCTTCGTTTTCTTGTGTTCTGTACTTGGATTGTGGGTTTTTAACCAATTTTCCAGCTTATGGTTTAATAATTAATACTTCGATTATGTAGTTCTAAGTGTAAATTTATGTTTGTTTTTGGTGTTGGTTCGGATCTAGAAGTTTGATAGGTTTTGTTATTTGATCAGGCTTTCGGTGGTTCAATGGCCTGGTTAGATGAAGTTGAGGAGCTTTGTTGAAAGAGGGATTCTTAGTAATACAGAAAAAGAAGCAACTTTCGAGGTGATTGAGGTGGGTCTGATTTTCCCTTTTCAAAGAAAGGGTTTTTTTTTCGATTTAGTGAATTTGTGATGAATAAACGGACTTCATGGGCGGATTTGGCTGCAAACTCTGCAGCTGAGAATACATATACCGGATCTTCTGTTAACAATGGAATTCTAGGAACGACCTCTAGGGGTGCATCAAGAACCAACACTTACGTACCTCCCCATCTCCGAAACCGTCCAGCTTCTTCCGATCCACCAGCTCCTGCTTACAGTGGGCCTGCTTCAAGCAACGATCGGTCTGCATATGGTGGAGCACGCTGGGGTGGTGCCAGGAATGATTCTCGATCGGGATATGGCGGCGGTGGCGGTGGCAGAACAGGTGGTTGGGGTGGTGGCAGAGGTGGTGGCTGGGATCGTGGGAGAGAGCAGGAAGTGAATCCTTTTGGAGATGATGACAACACAGAGCAGGCGTTTAGTGAGCAGGCGACTAGTGGGATTAATTTTGATGCATATGAAGATATTCCTGTAGAAACGAGTGGTGATAACATACCACCTCCGGTAAATATATTCGCAGAGATTGACTTGGGTGAAGCATTGAACTTGAACATTCAGAGGTGCAAATATGTGAAGCCAACCCCTGTGCAGCGGCATGCAATTCCAATCTCTCTGGCAGGGAGGGATTTGATGGCCTGTGCTCAGACTGGTTCTGGGAAGACTGCTGCCTTTTGTTTCCCTATTATCAACGGTATTATGGAAATGCAGGCACAGGGTGTCCAAAGGCCATCCCGTGGGGCACGCACAGTTTACCCTCTAGCTTTAATTCTTTCTCCAACTAGGGAACTCTCGATGCAGGTTGGTGTCATGCTAGATTTATGAGGAGGTGTTACGGTTGTTTATAGAATCTAACATACGTGCTTTTAACTGAAGATACACGAGGAAGCAAAAAAGTTCTCATATCAAACTGGTGTTAAGGTGGTTGTTGCTTATGGAGGAGCACCGATTAATCAGCAGGTTTTCTATTATTTTGTTAGCTTTCTTGAAATTCACTTTTCTGCTTCCATCTGTGTTGTTTTGCAAGTGGGAGCTTGAGCTTTGATGACCTGGTTAATGCTTTTCTATCTCATGAAACGTCACCTATCTGGTTTTCTTATATCTTTGTGTGATTATCTGTGAATTTTTCTACATCTCCCGTGTATATGCTGCTAAAGGTTAAATGAAAGAACTTGCTGTTGTGCAAATTGTGGTGAAGCTTCATTGTGGTAATACATTTCAGATGACTATTTGATTTTTCCTTTCAGTCCTATTAAATTGGCAGTTAACATTGTGCTCAAATCAGCTCTTCATTTTGTAAAATCCAAAATGCTTATAGTTAGCTGAAGGATCTTAATATGTCATATCTCTTTTCATGAAAAAAGAACATGTATTGTCCATTTGCTTTTTATTGTTACAAAATGAAGACCGACAATAGGTTCTTACGTGGTTATTCTAAAATTACACTTGCTTTTTGATCTGTAAGCAGGTTAACTTTGTGTTCAAGCCTGATCCAAGACTTAGAACTTAGGTTTGTTGTACAGCTATCAATTACCTTTGCTAATCCTTAGACATCAAATGCTTTCATCTAAGAGTTAACTCCCAGCATGATATCTTTTGTATTTAAGATTTTCATTGTTTGCCAAAACTTGTTAATTCCAGATCCCTTCTGAGCAACTTAAAGGAGAATTGGTCCTAAAAATTGTATTTGTTCTGTCTCTCGCAAGCCAAAGCTTTGTAGAGCTGAGATAAATCGATTTAGAGTTTTTGCTAAAAATTCTAATTCTCTATTATACCAAGTTATTAGGTAATCTGGTAATGTTGGTTGTGGAAATAATTAAGCTTGCTTCCCTCCTATTTTGTGGTTTGACTAATGAAGTGATGATGAAATTTTTATGGATGAGAACCACAAGTTTGTGAGTGAGCTCAGGGTGTTAACTGGCTTTAGCCTGTTGCAAATTCTTAAGAAGAAAATTATCAATTCTATCTTACATCAAACTGCTGTTGGAATGCAGTAATTTTATCTGCTTTTATGCAATCTTGCTCAAGATTTTTTTGCTTTACTGCAATTTTATGAAAAGTACTTTGAAGTTTTTTCTGTTCTTTATTATATTATATTTTGATATAACTGTTGGATTGCATTTGTATAATTAAAGAATGACATATGTCTGACCAGCTTCGGGAACTGGAAAGAGGTGTTGACATTCTTGTGGCAACACCTGGAAGATTGGTGGATTTGTTAGAGAGAGCTAGAGTCTCTCTACAGATGGTTAAGTATTTGGCCTTGGACGAGGCAGATCGAATGTTAGATATGGGTTTTGAGCCTCAGATAAGAAAAATTGTGGAACAAATGGACATGCCTCAACCAGGCTTCAGACAGACGATGCTATTCAGTGCTACCTTTCCAAAAGAGATTCAGGTCTGCGTTTACCTCTATATCATGCCATTTTCCTTTCATGTGGGACTTTCTATATATGATAGGATATTGTTAAGAAAAGAGATGGAAAGTAGGTGATACTATTTCTTTTATCTTGTTGAAAGCTCCCTTATTTGCACGATCAAGTTAGAAATAATTAATTGGTATTGTCTGTGTGAAATTGCTGCATGCACATGGTTTTGTATTTGCATGCCTTCAGTTTTCTGTTTCCAACTTTTAGGTTACATTCTCTTATCTACATGCCCAGGTTCCCTTAGGTAGAATCTAGTATGAGATCTGTATCATGCATAAAGAAAGCATTTTAGCTTTCTCCCAGTAATTATCTCATCATTTGACGTTAATGCATCTGATTTGCTCGAGTGTTTGGTCTTATTCAGAGACTAGCTTCGGATTTTCTGTATAACTACATATTTTTGGCTGTTGGGCGAGTGGGCTCCAGCACTGATTTGATCGTCCAAAGAGTTGAATTTGTCTACGATTCAGACAAAAGAAGTCATCTTATGGACCTTCTTCATGCACAAAGGGCAAATGGTGTTTACGGGAAGGTAAGATTTGAGGAAGAGACAGTTTTTGCTCTGTCATTCCCTCCCTCTCCTCTCTGGAGACTTTTGTAATTGAATTCCTATAGAACTTTTCTGGCTCGTGATTATATTTGTATAGTTCCATGATGATTGAGATTTGATTGGTTTTTCAGCAAGCTTTGACGTTAGTTTTTGTGGAGACAAAGAAGGGTGCTGATTCACTTGAACATTGGCTTTGTGTCAATGGCTTCCCAGCTACAAGTATTCACGGTGATAGATCACAACAGGTGTTTTCTTGTGTTCTTTGATATTCGGTTATCCATTTGAATACACATTTATGGCCTTGAATTTAAGATAATTGTGATAAATAAAATATTTGATTGGTTTGTGTTATATAGAGAGAATCAATAGACCTTCTTTTAAAGAATTTTAGGCTAAATGTACTTTCTTTGAAGACCTGCTAAAATGGTTGAACCCTTATCCACTGGCCTTTGTTTTTATATGCTGATGTTTATATTTCTTTTATACCTGATTTATCCCCTTGTATGTAACATGCTATTTTTATGATTCAATTTATCATTGATGTTGATGGTGAAACTTTGCACTGTGTTATGGAGTTTCTTTTTTTGTGCTTAAGTTATTTATGTTTTGTGATTTCAATTAATCTCTCAGGAAAGAGAGCAAGCATTGCGTTCGTTTAAAAGTGGCAACACCCCGATCTTGGTGGCAACTGATGTTGCAGCGCGTGGCCTTGATATTCCTCATGTTGCACATGTCGTTAACTTTGATCTCCCGAATGACATTGATGATTATGTGCACCGTATTGGACGAACAGGACGAGCTGGGAAAACTGGTCTTGCTACTGCCTTCTTCAACGAGGGCAATGTATCTTTGGCAAGGGCACTAGCTGATCTAATGCAAGAATCAAATCAAGAAGTACCTGCTTGGCTCTCTCGTTATGCAGCACGTTCTTCATATGGAGGAGGGAGGAACCGTCGTTCTGGGGGAAGTCGGTTTGGAGGCCGCGACTATCGGAGGGATTCCTCTTACACTCGCGGAGGCATGGACTATTACGGTGGAAACAGCACCAGTGGATATGGGGCTTCAGGTGGATATGGTGGAGGCTATGGTCCTGGGGTGACTAGTGCATGGGATTGATAATACAGTTTACTAAACATTCAACAGTATTTATTCCTAGTTGTTATTCACTTTCCCCCTCATCTGTGGGGTTACTTCTAACTTGTCTTTGGGTGTCTTTGTACTTAGTAATTTAGCTGTCATTGTCACTATGCATTTTAGAAATGGGTATCATTGAGAGGGGAATAGAGGTGTATAATGGTTGATAGGCTTTGGTGAAACAAGTTCTAACAGAATAGGTGTTTCCTTTATGCTCTTCCTCTGTACTTTTCTGTCTTTAGATTCTCTAACTTTTATTTTTGGTGAATATGCAGTAGGAGAAACATAGGGTCATCCTCCTCCACTTTGGTGTTGTCCATTGTAAATCTCTAAAAGCATTTCCCTTTCAACCTTATTTACTGTCTCAACCATTTCTCTGCTTGCTTGCTGTGGGAGGGTTTTTGAAGCCTACTGTAATATTTTTGGATTCACAGAAATAAACACATTAACTTCTTCTGAGATGCATTCTTCTCATTACTTTTCTGTTTCTGAAGTTTCTAAAGCATATGTGTGCACTGCCTCTATGGTTGGGGAGCTTGTGTGATTCTACTTTGTCAAGAATTTGGATTTAGGGATGGCAACAGGCCAAATCGGTTAAGAACTTACTAAAAGTAATGTGGTTTTAGTCTATTATACTAGAACTACATTGTTTTATCTAATTGACTGTTTGAATTAATTTTTTATGTTCAATCTTGACTCTAAGCTCTGTAAAGTCAGGTTTATCATTGATTTTGAGCGGCTCAAACTCAAATCTCCTTGTGATTTTCAATTTTGATTGCACTTTGGATGTTAGATATCTAACTTTAAAGTCTTGGAGTTCAGTTCATTTGGAGGGTGAGATCTTGTTCATGGTAGTATCTAAATCATGATGTGCTATTTTGACAAAACGAACATCATTTGGTACAATATGTCCTCTATGTAATCCATCACATCGAAAATGGACCAAAACATGTTTTGAAGGTAAATGGATGTATTCATTATTCATTGAAAGAGTTGATCATACAAGTAAACGTGTGTATATAAAGATGGTAAATCAGTGTGATTGAATTAATCGGATTTAAATTGAGTTCTGCTAAACAAAACGAATCAGTTCCATTGAAATATTAAAATGGTGTTAGAATGATCGATTGAACAGTTTGAATCACTGTTGGGATAAAAAAATTCGGATTAGGTCCAGCCCATTGGCATAGATAGTGTATACCACCATCTGATAGGATCTTAAGGGCTAGTTTCAAATGATTCTTTCTTTTTCGATTAATACAAAATAAACTCTCCTTTGTGCTCATTAAAATAGGGTTTGAGTTTGACCCAGAAGGATCTGAGGAAGGTAGGAGTAAAATAAGAAGACCCCACTGAAACCCAGTTTGTCTTCTCGCATTAGAGTTGAAAATCATGTCAAACAAATCTAACAACCATTAACCCTTTGCATTAAACAAAGATCTTTACTTTTCATTAAGTGCATTGAAGAAGTAGTTGAAGCTTGAAGCCGTTGCGTGTGCAACTGTTCTAAGCAAGAGGGATTAAATTGTTTTCTGAGAGAAAGTTGATCTTTTTTTTACTTGCAGAGGAAGAGGCAGAGAAGGGTTCTTCATTTTTCGGATGTTTCATGGTTTGAACTTGTAGAAGTCAGATTAGAAAGGCCAATATTATCAGCAAATAAAGAAAGCTCATTTCTTTGCTTTCTTGGGGCTTAGATTTGACTATTGAATCTCTCAATTGGCTGTCTCTTGATCTGGGTCTGAGAAAAGTAGGATCTTTTTAGTTCTAAACTTTTCTATGATAGGCTAAAGATGGAACAACAATCGTCGAAGGCTCCAAAAGGGTTTAGAATTCAAGCTCCATTGGTAAAGTCTCTTGATCTCTAATGATTTCATCTTGGTTGTTGTCACTGTTTTTGGGAAATCCTTGAGAATCCATAGATACCGCCCTTTTGTTGAACTAGGATCATAAGTTCTAGTTTTTGAGGAAAGTTTGAGACTTTCAAAGCTGATACTTGGTTGGTTTTTCTTTTCTGGTTGTTATTTTTTCTTCTTGGGTATGGCTACTTGGTGCAATTTGTTTACTATTTTATGTTTATCTTCTTCACTTGCATTGTAGGTGTTGGGATTTTGTTTTGCTTGCTTTCTGCAATTGCACCATATGAAAATGACTTGCTGATAATGCAATTTAGATATACATGCTGCGATTTTAAGTTCTACTAATTAAGGAGTCTTCAGGAGAATGAGGAAATTTATGAACTTGAACTGGGGATTATTTTCCCTTATTGTTTCTGAAGTTTAGGTATCCCTTGGTCCTTAGTATTAGTTGGCTCTTTTTCTTCTCTTCACAAAATTTCGTCTTGGCAGTTCCTTAACTTTCTGGAAATGTAATTTCTGCTAATTTAGACCACTGGCCTTTAATATTTGAGTTTTGTGTGAACTTGTAGAAGCCTTTTACCAATTTATTCTTTTGTCAAAAATATTTCATGCTATTATAAATTAATCAGAAACTCTTGGATGGACATGTTTATGCATTTCTTTTGGATATGGGTGATTTTGGTAGGTTGAGTCTGTATCATGCTATTGCAAAGTAGATTCTGGACTAAAAACAGTTGCAGAGGCTCGGAAGTTTGTCCCTGGTTCGAAGCTTTGTATTCAGCCTGACATCAATCCAAATGCACACAAGAAAAAGAATTCTCGGCGGGAGAGGGCCCGGTTCCAGCCACCACTCCTACCTGGGCTTCCTGATGATCTTGCCATTGCATGCCTGATTCGAGTTCCCCGTGCTGAACATCAAAAGCTCCGTCTAGTGTGTAAGAGGTGGCACCGACTCCTTGCTGGGAATTTCTTTTATTCATTGAGGAAAAGCCTGGGAATGGCTGAGGAGTGGGCATATGTCATCAAGCGAGATCGTGATGGGAAGATCTCATGGAATGCTTTTGATCCTGTCTGTCAGCTGTGGCAGCCACTTCCACCTGTACCTCGGGAATACTCTGAGGCCCTTGGTTTTGGTTGTGCTGTTCTGAGTGGTTGTCACCTATACCTATTCGGAGGAAAGGATCCGCTCAGGGGTTCCATGAAAAGAGTCATTTTCTACAATGCCCGAACAAATAAATGGCATAGGGCACCAGATATGCTTCGTAATCGCCATTGTTTTGGTTCTTGCGTCATAAATAACTGCCTGTATGTTGCTGGTGGAGAGTGTGAAGGATCCCCAAGAACTCTTCGCACTGCTGAGGTTTATGATCCTAGCAGGAAGCGATGGAGCGTTATTTCAGATATGCGTACAGCTATGATGCCCTATATTGGTGTTGTCTATGATGGAAACTGGTTTCTAAGAGGTCTTGGATCTCACCGAGAGGTCAGGAATGAAGCCTATGATCCTGAAACTAATACATGGACACCAATTAGTAACGGGATGGTTTCCGGCTGGCGCAATCCTAGCACTTCATTAGATGGACGACTTTATGCCTTGGATTGTCGAGATGGCTGCAAGCTAAGGGTTTATGATGGAGCTACAGATACATGGAACAAGTTTACCGATAGCAAGCTCCATCTAGGGAGTTCGCACGCTTTGGAAGCTGCTGCTCTTGTTCCCCTTGGTAGGAGACTTTGCATCGTGCGTAATAATATGAGCATTAGTCTTGTTGATGTTTCTAATCCTCACCTCTGGGAGAACATAGCTGGAAGAGGTAATCTTAAGACTCTCGTAACAAATTTATGGTCGAGTCTAGCCGGCCGTGGTGGCTTGAAAAGTCACATTGTGCATTGTCAGGTTCTTCAAGCATGAAAAGCACTGAGAGCCAGATTGATTTAGCTTTTCCTATGCAGACTTTGCTGCATATCCTTCAATTTTTCATGGTAAATCGGACTTGCGCTCGTATCCTATACCGTGTCAATATACTGAGGTATGTAATATTGGCAATTTGACTGATTATAGTTAATCCATTGTCATATTTAGAGGGCAAATCTCTGAAGATCCATTTTCGTCAAGAACTATGTGGGTATTACTAGTATTATCATTCTGTTTCAGTATCTTAAGAATCAACAGCTCGAAAAGTTAACAACAATCTTATTAAACCAGTTCATGTCATCTTGCGTTTGCACAAAAATTGGAAAGAAAAAAAAAGGACCCAGAGTTGATTCAATACCAGAACTTTAACGGGTCAAGACTTGTTCTTGAAAATACGATTTCTCAGTAAAGAGGGTTCACATTGCACATGCAATACTACAACAACAAAGACAAGTGGCTTGCCTCAAATTTACATGCAACTTCCATGGCTTAACCATTTTCTTAAGCTCAATAGGAAGTGGAGTGATTGAAAAGTTGTAAATACTTAGTACCAAGCCAGACTGTGAGTTTGAGTCTGACAAATCCTAGATTGCTAAGCTGTCTTCAGTGCTTCATTTACCAGAAGGTAGTTAGTTGTCTCTACTCTGTGATTAACATCTCAACATCACCTACTGGAGCAGGAAACTGCAGAGTTTGAAGACAGAGAAGAAAACAACTTAAGATAAATCGAAAGAAGTAAAGGGGTCAGCTTTAAACCAAATGAATTGCTAGACATAGAATATTATTCCCATCAAACTTATGGTACGAATGGCATTTTATAGGCTTTTATGCAGTTATCAAGGAAGAATAAGCTCTAAATGTGACTCCTGATAGAAGCTATGATCTGCAGAAATTGTGCTACCAGGCAAATTTCAACTAAGGCTTCCGTAAAACCTAAAAAATCATGCATGCAATAGAGTTTAAAACAACTATCATCAGCATGAGCAGCAACAAATTAGCATTGCCTTTAGCTGTAATCACCTCCCTTACGCCACAAATACACTCCTAGCAAATGAAACTCACTACACTTTTTTCCTTCTGGGATCTCACAAAGACATTCCTTTTGCCTCTTAATTATTTACTTCTTCCTCAAAAGACATCAATACTTAATGATACTTTATTCTGTTGACAATCTCAGTGACTTCAATACTAATAAGTGTTTCCATAATTTCACTAACATTTGGAAAATTCTAATATGGCTGTTAAGGCAACTGAGAATGGATACAGTCGTCGGACCCACAAAAAGATTCATAACCAACAAACACAAATAAGAGATAACCAGAACAATCTACTATAAGGTCATGATCAGCAGTCAAAAAGCTGGAAAAGACATAAAATACCTTCGTAATCTGATCCAACAATCCACCATAGGAACCAGACACCTCGTCCTGACAAGAATGAACAGCCTTAAACTGATCAATGTCAAGTTTCCTGTTCATGATTCCAACCTTGAAGTAAATCGACCCAGAAGGAGGCAAATCAACTTTGATCTCATCGACATCAAACCACAAGAACAACCTCCGCACCTGAATCCCTTTCAGGTCCGTGATCGACCCATAACTCAACCTACCCGTGATTTGCTTATAGTAGTACACCAAGTAATCAAATTGAACATAGCAAGGATTCTCCAACAAAACCACAAACCTGCCATCGTCTGCAAGCGAGTAGTTGGAAACCCTGCTAGGTAATAAACCACTCGGGAGGCCATACTTGGGCAAGACATCAAACACAGAAAGTGGGTCGTTTTCTGAGTTTGTGACAGAGAACAAGAGAAAAACCGAGAAAAGAGCAAGACCCAGATGGGAATTTCGATTCAAATGAGCCATGGTGATGGATTAATAAGGTTTAGATGAAGAAAGTTTGGAACTTTAGAGAGAGAAAGGTAAGAACTTTTGGCTTCAAGAACTTTTGGAGTCTCTATTTCTGAGTTGTGGTTCGGTAGGTTTGGGTAAATGAAAACAAGTTGGATCTGTTCGACCTTTGTCTTACCTTAATTTTCCCAAGATCTAGGCAGATTTAGATAATCATTAGATTTATCCGATTTGTCTTATCCTAAGATAACAATTTCTGTTTTCTTACCGTTAAACTTGTCAGAATTTGGTAATAACTTTTAAATTTGTAATTATCTAAACACCAATCATCATTAATATTATAATTAAGAAATAACAATGAATCCAATAGGACATGAGTCTAAATTTAAATATTTTCAATGGCTGAGCTTAGCTTGAATTTTAACTATTCTAAATAAAATTATATCGTTTCGTTAAGAAGAGTTGAGTTTTGATAAATCTGAATTTGGGTAATTCAGATCTGAACTTAATTAAAAAAGATTTTATTTTAAATTTTAAAAAAATTATTTTAAAGAAATCTACAGGGCTAACCCATGGGTTAGCCCATTGCCATTCTTATTTATTTTGTGTGGTTCAATTCTATTTTGATCGAGTTTAAACCAAAATTAAAATATTGTTTAATCGATGTATTAAAAAATTTATAAACCAAAAACGATTTTACTTATTGAATAGGTTTAACTCTCTTTAATTTAATTTTGACTAATTTAGATTTAAATTATTGATTTTAAATTAAATTGGACAAGCCTTAATTTGTCATTCCTAATTATTATTACTTACACAATTATGAAAAATGTCAATATAATTGTGTTTTATGCAATAAAAAGAAAGATGCACATGAAATAATAGTATAAGGTTTACTCTTTTCAAAGGAATACAAGTCTAATTTTTTATTTTTAAAAAATCAAAGAAATACGAGTCTCGGGACTAATCAATGAGTTAAGAGTTCAATAAGCCAACATCTCAGGCCTAAGTTTTCAAAATCGGCCTTTAGCCAGGCTTGGACCAACTCGAAGCATTTATAATAGTTTTTAATTTTAGTAAAAATAACGATAAAACGTATATAATATGAAAAAACACATATAAACTAATTAAATGAGCATTTATAATAGTTTTTAAGTTTTTGTAAAAAATAACGAAAAAACGTATATAATATGAAAAACACATATAAACTAATTAAATGTTACTAATATAATACGAAAAAAACCCAAACAAATAAAGAGAGAGAGAGATTAAGGATTACAATTAGGTTAATATAATACAAGTTTTTACATGTTTTTAAGAGGCAATTCTCACATATAAAGAAGCCAATTAACTAGCAAATGAAATGAAAAACTCCATATTATGTCTTCACAAACCATTTCTAGCCCAATCTTCCCTTTTGCTTTCTCTCCACAACTCTTTTGTTCATCACTTGATATACTTCCATTGTTGTTTCCTTTCAAGCAAACAACCCTCCGAGATGTCAGGAAAACAATAGTAACAGTATCGTCGAAGAAGAAGAAGAAGATCCCTTACGTAAGAAGAACAGGAAGAAGAAGAACACCACTTTAGTGTTACTCCACTCTATATACAATATAACACAATCGGATCTCGCATGACATAACTTGTAATTATTCATATACTCGGCTTAATTCTATCACAGACATCAAAATTCTTGTTAAGAGGTAGTACCTGAGGGGTTACTAGTCACTTGAGTGATGTTTCCAAATACTTCAAACACCTTTGCTTCTGCAGAACTTGGAGACAGGTGCAGAATATCTGCAAAAACCAGATAGAATTTAGCCAACCAAACTGCTCATACCAACACAGAAAAAGGGTTCTCAAACTGATACACAAAAGACCTGGAAACTGGTTCCGATTCAAACTTACCAATACAGTTGGTGACATTAGCTGGGGCATGACAGATACTTGGGAGAGTAGCTGCTAGGGTTCCATTGATCTTCAGACCAAGAGAAGGATCATCACGATCTCTGATTAAGATGCACAAGCACTTCTTGCTCTTGTCAAGAACTTGTTTAAGTCCGTTACAACAGTCCATGGTTGGAGCTTTAGCTTGACCACTAACATAAGGAAGACATGTGTAGAGGCCCATTAGTTTTTCTGCACATTCTGCTCTATCCTGTTTCACATCTGAATTTGCCGTACCAATTAGCATCATCAACACAAAGATGCTTGGAATTGCTAGATTCAGAGTCTGTGAGAGCATTTCTCAGTTGGGTCAGAGAAACAGAAGAAGAAGAAGACAGGGGTCCATACATTTTCTTGTGACTTCTTATCAAGTTAAACAGAAAGAAAGATGAGAAAAAGACATACAATGACAACTTCTTTTCTTACTTTTTATTTAAGGGTAAAAGAATACGTGAATTCTTTATAATTTAACTAATTTTAAAAATTACCATTTAAAATTTTCTTATTATTTTTTAATTTTTTGAAAAATTCTTTCTTTTAATTTTTTTAAATAACAACGTTAAATTATATATATATATATATATATATATATATATAAGAACTAATAATTTGAGATAACTGTAATTAATTATCAGTACGATTCGAATTTGATTAATTTAAATTAGATTTAATAACTGAGTTGAATTTATTTGTCAGTATAATTTAATTGATTTACTTGTATTGTTAGCATCATGCATGTTTCATAATTATTTTTTTAGAAATATAAGAGAAAAATTTTTTTAAAAATAACACTAAAAACGGATTTTTTTGATAATTTTAAAAAAATCAAATCAAATCACAAAGAAATTTCATCTTTTTAATCAGATTTTTAATAATAAAATAATGTCTGAACTGATTTACATGCACTTTGAGTACCTACTTTTAATGTTAAAATTAAAATAGTCAGACAAAACTATAAATGAACCCCAAAGCATTCATAACTGAAGAGGGAAAAAAAAAAGTCAGGGTGTAAGAAACAATAGTGTCAGTTAAGTATTCACATGCCAAGGACTTGATTTGGGTTTTACAAAATCACAATTGTGGAAGAGGAATTGAGTTCGAGTCACTAAAATAAAGGAGAGCGGAAAATTTTCCTTGTTAATGATTCTCTAGCTTTTACGCATGCTTCTTGATCGGATTAATTATAGATGTCTCGCTTCCAGTGACAATGTAAGAGTTGAAGCTACTAGAAAATTTGAGACTGCTGAGACCCTCATACTGAGTAGGATTAATGATTAATTAGCAGTTGACTAATCAGTATGTGATGATTTCTTCTGTGTAGAAACATGTACGCTACGTAAAAATTTGAGAAATCTTAGAATTTCAAATTTATTTCTTTTAGGATTCTTGGAGTGAGGTTTTAGGGACTTAGGATTAATCTAGAAAAAAAAGCTAGGATACCCTAAACAAATATAGTAACTGAGGCAGTACGGCACTACATTTTGCTTTTCAAGTACTTCTTAGCTTATACTAGGCTTCATGTGTTGTCCCAATTGAAATAATAAATTCAATTTTTAAAACTAATTTTGATTATTTTAATTCGAGAATTATCGAGAAGGTGATAACTAATTAAAAAAATTAATTATTAATTTTTTTTCTAAATTTCAAGTTTCCGGAGCCCCATCACATTGACAATGCCCCGTCACGACTGATATGTCCCAGGGCATTAAGGTCCAGTTGGGAGGATAAAATTAAATTGGTTGTGGGGTCCACATGAACCTAACTCACTTGATATTTGTAAGATTGAGGGTACATGACTTTTTTTTTTTTTTTTGAATGGGAGGGTCCATGACTTGGTTTAGATTACACTTATACATAAATGATATTAAAAAAAGATTAATTATTTTAAATATCTTATTATTTAGTAATTTATCAAATATATCTTTATTTTTATTTTATAAAGATATAAAATAAAAATAAAGATATATTTTTATTTACCTAAAGTGGAGTACCCAATTGACATAATTTACAGGCTATTGTATCAATCTAAAAGTTTAATTAATTTGGATCGGCATAATTTAGATCGATTTGAACTAAACTAAATAGTTATAAATTTAATTATTTTAAACCTCATTCATTGATTTCATGTCGGATATGATCAAACTCAATATTACCGACTCTACTTACATTTAAATAGGAGCATTCATGAATTTTGGATTGAATCAGACAATTATTTTAAAATTTAAAATTTAAATAATAATATAAACTTTCAAAAATTAATGGTGGCCTTGACTTATTAATATTTTCGCATTATAAATGAAATTTATAAACATTTTTAGAATAATATGTTTGAAATTTGACTTAAAATTCAATTTTTTAAAATTTGGTTCAGATTGGAATTGAAAATTGATCGTTCGTATTATTAAAAGGTAGACACCTGTAAAGCAGCCATGGAGGTTGTGCCGTTTTAGAAAAGGAATCAGTACATTTCATTCATTATTTAAGCAGATAACGTGGTTCTTAGGGATGACAGTACGCTGAGATGGGCTACTTAGGCTTGAGCTAGCTGTAGTCTGATTTAATTTTTTATTTTTAAAAACAAAAAAATACGAATCTTATAATTAATCAATGAGTTAGGAGCTCGATAAGTCAACATCCGAGGCCTAAATTTTCGAAATTGAGGAATAACAATTATTTAAAAAAAATGACACCTTGTAAAAAATAACGTAATTTTGCAAAAAAAAAAATTACATTTTTTATTTTAATTTTTATTCCTCGAGTTGGGTCAAAACTCAATTTTGAAAATTAGGTTAGCTCAATTAACCTGAGCCTAACCCATTAATCTTGGGCTAGCTGGTCAAGCCTGATAACATCTGCTTGGAAAATTATGTTGTTTTTTTTTTAAATTATCAAGTCTCAAGTCAGGTTGGGAATGAGTAGCCTACGCTTGAGGTAGGTTCAAGACCTTTTTCATTTTTACATGCCAAAAGTCCAATTAACACAGGCTCGTTGACCTCGAGCCTTAGCCAAATGTCATCCATGTTGGCTCCTTTATTGCTTTAAGTTCATTTGTTAAAAAGAAATCATTTTTTCTCTATATTTATTTATTCAAGTAAAACTAAAGTTTGATATTTTAAAATATAGCAAAAAACTTCTTTATAATTATCAATTTTGAAAAAGCTTTTTTCTTAAACTTTTGTTTATAAAGCGTAATATGAACAAGAAGAAGGCAGGGTCTATGTATTAAAAAAATTACATCTAACGCGATCATAAGAACTAATAGTTTAAGATAATTATAATTAATTATTTGTAAGAGTCAAGTTTAGTCAATTTAGATTAGATTTAATAACTGAATTGAATTTATTTGTCAACATAATTTAATTGATTTATTTGTATTGTTCATATCACGCATGTTTCGTAATTATTTTTTTAGAAATATAAGAGAATTTTTTAAAAAATAGCACTAAAAACAAATTTTAAGGAATAATTTTTCAAAAATTAATCAAATCACAAAGAAATTTCCTTTTTTGAGGTACAGTTGGGAGGTTAAAATTAAATTAGTTGTGAGGACCAGATGAACCTAACTCCGTTGATATTTGTACATAACTTGGTTTGGATTACACTTATACATAAATAATATATAAAAAAGATTAATTATTTTAAATATCTTATTATTTAGTAATTTATCAAATATATCTTTATTTGCATTTTATAATACATAATATCACGAACTATATAAAATATCATTAATAATAAAATTTGAAAATCTAACGGAATGAACTTTTTTTTATTAAAGGAAAACTACCGGAGCAGATCACAAAACAAGTATGAAGAAACAGATGCCCGACATATCCTCGAAGAGGAAATGTTGGCACCCGCTGAGTGCAATAACAAAAAAGGTTACACCTACAGGAAAGTGTACAGCATGAGTGACAAGCCAGTCGTCACATCTGTTGCTCTTTCGGTATACATGCCGATGAACAACAGGCCAGTTCTGTGTAAGCAGTTCGTGAATGCCCGCTACAAAGGTTGAATACCTGTGTACGGTTAGTCGAGGAGGAGAGGAGTGTGTGCACCGCGAGCGAATCCACTTCTAGTTTTATGCGGCGGAAGCCCAAGCTCTAGGCAAGTGAGAGGCCTGTAAAAACTCTCCAAAATTCAGCAGACATAGGAGCGCACCATCCGAGATTCTAAGAACTTTACTATCATATTTAGAATTTGATCAAATTAAACCAAATCTATTCACTTCTAACTAAGTTTAGACCCGAAATGTTGTGCCTAATTGTTAATTAACGCTTCGGACTAGGTTCAGATTCGAATTATCATATCTAATTGTTAATAAGGCACCTCCATGACAACGATTGAACTCCTCCATTATTTGAAGCAAACAAGAGGCCTATGGGTCATCCCTGTCAACTTCAACACTAAATGTTATTCTTAAATGAGTTATTGTGCATGCTTTAGACCATGGGATGGATAGTATTTTAGTGGAGAGTATCATATTAGATCTCTTATTTCCTCATCGTCATCATTATTATTACACTCAGTTCGAAGTTCTACAATAAAATAAGGTCTTAAGAGATCTGATAGTATGCAGTCTTATTCTTACATAATAAAAAGACTGTTTTCGATAGACTTACATGCAGATGTGACAATAAAAGAATGATTCAAGTTAAAAAGTAAATAAGTAAAACTGGCACCTAAAAAATTATGTAAATAAAATTATAATAGATACATAAATAAATAAAAATAAAATATAACTAAAGGATATACCTGATGGTGTCTAGATCTGCTAGTATTTGATAAACTGTAAAGTCTGGCTCTTCTTATGACTAGTTGAGATAGGGATTTTTGCTCAGAGACTCTGAGGGTATGACAATCTAATGGTTTTAGACGGCCTCGCGGGATCTTTCCCCATACACTTGTTCTAAAAAGTCAAATTGTAGGGCCGAAAGTCTTGTCCATAATTTACAAGTAGCAAAGGCAGAAAGAACATTAGGTTGAACTTCCTATGCAGTAACTACGTGGTGCGATCGTTAAAGTAAACATTAGACCTCTTATATATGTTCACAATTAGGGATGACAGATAGGCCGAATGATTTATCTTTCAGCTAAAAATAATATCGTTTTAGTTTTAATTTTTTAAAAGTAATCATCTAAAATGACATTATTTTAAGCAATCTGATAGATAAGTCTCATAAAATTTTAAGGTTGGTCCAAATTGTACCTTTAAAAGATTGGCATAGAGTAATATTACCTACGACCATGTATACTTAAAAGTAGACCTTTACAAATTTATCTATTACACCTTATTTAAGTCCAAAAAATTATACAGTTTAATTTTTAATAATTAAATTTAAATCTAAAATTTAAACTAAAAAATTAGAATAGGGCTATCTATATTATGAAATTATACTTATGAAAGTTAATTATCCTACATATTAACTTTGTTTAGATGGGTGATTATGGATGGTAATGGATCAACCCACTTATGACTCAAGACTAACATAATTTTTTGAGACTTGAGTATGATCGGACTATCCAATTTGGCCATAGTAAATCAATGTTATTTTAGTATGTCTATTAATGAAAATGATATCATTTTTGTAAGTATAATTAAAATGATGTTATTTTGTTTGAATCGATCTAGCCTTTTAGGTTTGTCACTAACTTGAAATTTGATCCATTCAGACTTAATTCGTTAACTCTTAGTTTGATGAACCTAATTTTATCATTCCCTCTAGTTAGAAATGTCATTTGTACCTTAATTCAAGCTAGCCAGATCCAAAGTTAATAAATTTGAAAATTTTAAGTTTTGGGTTGAGCTAGGACTTTACAACTTATTCTGACCCTAAGCCCAAATGTGTCAAGTAGACTTGTTAAAATGATAATGTTTTTTTAACAAAACGGCGCCGTTTTTAAAATGACATTAAATTAAATTTTAAAAATAAAATAGTTGAGTTTGGTCCAAATTTAATTGGGTTTTGGATCATCCAATGATTAAGACCCAAACCTAACCCGACCTAATGCCATTCATACTACTAATCCATCCAAAGACATGGCGAATCACCTCCATTCCAGAACCTAAATCAAGAGATGCACCTTGTTAAACAATATGCAACCAGAAAAGATTTAAGGTGACAAGATGCCTAGAATGCTCAATATAGTAGGGTGGCACAATTCGATATGAAATTCAATTGAGACAGACTTCAATTAAGTTAATATACAATTTAAGATTTAATTGAAATGATATCATTTTGATATGATTAATTAAAATAATTAATCTATAAATATATTGTACTAGTTGAACTAATTTTTGTTAATTCAAATTATTCAAAAAATGATTTTCAAACTTGGTATAAAATTTGATGAAATTCGAATCGGATCAAACCAACTCTAAATCTAAACCGACCAATTTAGATTTATTTTATTGAGTTCAAACTAAGACTAATTTTACCGATAAAAATAAGACTGCAAGTTAAACTGGTAAGATAGAAGTTAAGATTTATAATTAATTGATATTAGATAGACATAAAATTGATTAAGGTTGAACAAAATTTAAAAATTAAAAAATGATATAAGAAAATTATTTTTATTTATAACAAAATTTAAAATTTATTAAAATTTATTAAATAAAAGTTAATTAATTAATTATAATTTATAGAAACTTATTAATGTGATTAATTAATAAACTAATCTTATTACATTACCATTGACAAGATACATGCTTCTTAGAGGGGGCAATTCTCATTTCTCAGTGCTACTACGCTCACTCAATCTGATCCAAGATGCGATCTTTCACTAAACCCATGTCAAATCATCAGGCCCTAGTCCTCAAATCAGCAGTATTCTCCAGATTTCTGTTGCTTTCTCTAATCATTCTTTGGCGAACTCTCGTCGATCCTTACGACACCTCTGCTCGTCTGAAACCTCCATGCCTCTCCTCCTCCGCCGATGACCACCAAGATGCCGTTTTGTTTCCGAGAATCGGCGTCGCGATCGAGACCGGTATCGTTTGGGACAGTGTTTATTTCGTGAGAATCGCGCAATGTGGTTATGAGTATGAGCAGTCTTTCGCATTCTTACCTCTCCTTCCTCTGTTCATTGCATTTATTTCTCGTACAGGTTGGCCACACAAAACCCATTTTTTAATTTGATGTAATTGTTTGAAAGATCTCTTCTATATTGTGATTTTGATCGTTTGAGTTTGGTGGTTTTCAGTGTTTGCGCCTCTGGTTCCTGTTATTGGACTTAGAGCTGTGCTAGCTTTATCGGGTTATGTTGTTAGTAATGTCGCTTTTGTGCTCTCTGCTATTTATTTTTTCCGGTGAGTTGGTGGCTTGGATTCGATTTCGTGAACGCTTCGTGATCTTAACCCTTAGAGAGTTCGTCTTTATGGTCTGCTCATGTAACAGGCTTTCAGTTATCATGTTAAAGGATCCTCAAGCAGCGCTGCGGGCTTCAATTTTGTTTTGCTTCAATCCTGCTTCCATATTTTACTCTTCCATGTAAATGATTCTGAGTTTCATTTTCTTGCTTCATCAAAATTGATCTTTAGAAACTTATTGGAGTAGTCATTATGTTTATCCTTGTGGTGGCAGATATTCAGAGAGTCTGTATGCCCTGTTTTCACTTGGAGGATTGTATCACTTAGTAGCTGGTGCAAATACTATAGCTGTTCTTTGGTTTGCTCTCTCTGGTTGTGCAAGGTCTAATGGAGTGCTCAATGCTGGTTATTTCTGTTTTCAGACTATGCATCAGGCTTATGAGGCCATTTTTGTCAAAAAACGTATTTGTGTAAGTCTTTGGTCTATGGTTTATTCGTGTTAAAATGTTTATGTAAGTCATGGGGTAAGAAGGAATCCATTGTAACTGTGTTTCATTCTGAACTAGTCAGAAATCTTTATCGGAGCACCTTGTTGCATATGTTCTTTAACTTATTACATTTCAAGAGTGTGACTATCTCCTGTCATAGGGATTACTTTGATTACTATGCAAGATGTGATTGGACCTATAGTAATTGCTTGATTCTGTGCTAGTTGGCAGTACAGGTTCTCTTCATTGGCGTGCTGCGTTGCATGTGTGTTTTTTCTCTTTTCCTTGCTTTTCAAGCATATGGATATTACAATATGTGTCATGGACGTTCACTAGATGAAATGAGACCTTGGTGCAAAGCCAAAATACCATTGCTGTACAACTACATACAAAGTCACTATTGGTATGTTAACATTGAACAGCTCGTTTTAACTTATTGGCCATCATTTTTTTTCTATTTAGCGACATGTTCTGTGCAATTATCGGTTGCTAACATGTTATAGATTACATGTTTTGGCACAGTGTTTTAGGTGTATGGTAAAGTAGTTTGGATGGGGTATTTTAGTACCTTTTTTTAGTTGTATGGAATTTATTTTAATTGAAATATTGAATCCCAAATAGTTGATGTTATGCTGATTGACTATTTTCAGGGGAGTGGGTTTCTTGAGATACTTTCAAGTGAAACAGTTGCCTAACTTTCTGCTTGCATCCCCTATACTATCTTTGTCGCTCTGCTCCCTTCTTCACTTTGTGAGGTCACAACCTGAAACTTTTTTCTCGCTGGGATTCCGAGCTTCTAACGAGGAAAGGAAGTCTCTCACTTCATTCTCTTCTCTACAATTAGGTTTGGGATTAAACAGTGCTCGCTTAAAAGAGAAATCAAAAACAAAAATGCAAGGTACATGTTTTACCTTAAAATTAGAATTACGTGTTGGTACAATGTCAAGCAAGATTCATGGATAGAATAATATTTTGATTGTTGTATCAAAAAACTTTCCCATATGTAAATGTTTAGGTACTATTCGGCATCAATAACCTCCACACAAGCACCCCCAAGAAAACAAATGACACATTTTTTCTACTTTTCTTTTAATCCACGCTTGTCTATATGTTATATTTCTCCTGGATTTGAGTTTAAGTTCATGTAAGTCTATTGGTTTTGGTTTTTCCATTAACGTTTGCTGATGATATTTTGCTTGGACAGAAAATCAGAACCTTAGGCTCCGAAAGGAGACACTACTCGTAGAGGATGATCATACTGCAGTACATGAAGAATTTAGTTTGCTGGAGAAACAAGGACAATTATATTACTTTATTGTGCCTTGTACCTTGCATTTAGGATTCATGGCAGCCACAGCCTTTTTTGTTATGCATGTGCAGGTTTGCTTCTCATTTGTTGTGCATTTATATAATCTTGGATTTCCTTTGTTTAAATTATATTACACTAGACAGATCTGTTTGTATTGTTTGTTAATTCACAGGTTGCGACACGTTTCTTGTCTGCCAGTCCGCCACTGTACTGGTTCGCATCGAATAGAATGGCATCTCCTTTGACTGGCAGGAGATGGGCCTACGTAATCTGGGCATATTCTTTAGCTTACATCCTTCTTGGGAGCTTGCTCTTCTCAAACTTCTACCCTTTCACTTGAGAAAGATTGACAAAGGTGTCTCTTTTTAGGCAAGGCGAGAGCTTTTCTCGCCAAGAAGATGTTAGCTTCATGTCGTGACCGATTTATACAAATTGTGTCAGTCATACCCTCTACTTCTCCGTCTATCTTATCAGGAGCTGAACAACTTTCCGAGTCCTTTGCTAGTTTTCAAGATTTGAGCAAGCAAATGAGAATCAAGAGTGTGCTTTCTGACAACACCATATCTCTGGGAACCCCATGGAAACATTTTGGCATCTTTAGTCACTGAATTGCTGTGAGAATTATCACAGAAACTGATATAAACAGTTTGAGACTAGAGAAAAAACACAATTCTGATCAGAGCTGATTCACTGTAAAATCATTTCATCTTCTTTTGTAGTCAGCATGAGGATTTATTATTGTTATATGTATATATTTGATGTTGGAAGAGTTTGCAGTAAATCACTTAATGAATGGCATGTTGGATCCATTTAGTATTAACAGCCCGTCATCTACTCTCAATACCAGTAACTTAATGGCTATGTTGATCTTTAAAGGTTGGAGATACTTGGGTTAGGCATGATAATAAGTCGGGTTGGTTGGGTTTGAGCTTTGTAGCATGGTTGGGTTCGAGCTGTGTAGCAGGAGTTTGGTTCGAGCATTTTGGAATGGAGGATTGAGATGCTTGGTGGATCCAAAGTCCGAACTAGAGTTTAATTAATCTTGGTTTGACTTAGTTTAACTTGAAATTAACAGGTCAGGCTTGAATTAATCGAACTTTCAAATGGGCTAGAGTATGGAATTGACTTAAAATTCGAATCTAAAGCTTAAATTTTCTTTTGTCGCCTTGGTTTAACTTCTTAAATCACATTGTTTTAAAAGTTAAATTAAAAACGATATTGTTTTGTATGACTCAGGCAGATTTAAAACTAGACTTCGGCTAAGCTCGCTTTTGTTTGGTTAGAATTATACCAGGAAATCTTTTATAAGTAGAGCTATTTTTGTATATCTTTTCCGAGAATTTTTTTAAAAAATCAGTTGACTGTTTGATTGTTATTTTAAAAAGAACTTTTTTGAAAGAGCTTATACAGTAGACTGTTTGGTAACATAAAAATAAAAAATACTTTAATTTTAACTATATTTTATTTTGTAATAAAATTTATTTATGCATATAAATATTATTTAAAGTATATTAAACAATAGACAAAGCACAATATATTAATTATTATATAATTTTAAACCATATGAAATATAAATAAAAATATATCTAACTAAATTTTTTATATGAATTATAACATAAGTAAATTAATATCAAAAATAAATATTAAAACATATAAAAGCCAAATAATATTATCTAAATCTCAAAATAAATATTCAAGTTAAGGAAATAGTTAAATACATTATAAACGGGAAGATAGGTTTATGAGTATTGTGAGAATTATGTGTAAAACATAAAAGTAAAAGAGACTAAAAAATAGGCTCATTAATTGATATAAAAAATCTACCTGAAAAGGTCATTTGAGAAGTTTTTTTGAGAAACTCCAAATTTGAGCTTCTTAAAATTTATTAAAGAAGTACTTTTTTATTTTACAAGTCAAACACTCATTTTTTTAAAAGACTTTTATAATAAAGAAAAATACTTGTTGACTCTTAGAAGTCGAAACTTGATCTAATCCAATCCAATCCATCACTGATCTTAAGAAAACTCCATGATCCTTTTATCCTAATAAATATTGGCTATGTGAAGCCCTTAAAAGCCCTGTGCCAAGGTCCAGACCCATAACCTTACAGGCCATTGAGACTTGAGACGAGAGCAATTGCTCTGTTCTCTGCTTCTCGTCCCAAACACGACTCTGAAACTCTCAATCTCAGTGAACCCTAAACAGTAAACACTCACTCTAAGACAACCGTCGTGTTTATCTCTTTCTCTCGCTTCGTGGGTATGTGCCTTTCCTTTCTCTTTATGGGCAAACGAACATCTTCGACTCTCTATTTGGTTGGTTGGTTGGTTTGCTTGATGTTACTGCAGCCAAAGTATACACCTGGGTTTCTTGATCTCGTGTTTGTTTCCTGAGAAGATGGAACGAGAACTATACGAATCCGGAGTCTGGATAAACACATTGTAGAAAATTTGTAAATGAAAGTCAAATCTTGATTGTGTTCTGATTTGCCTAAGTCGTTTCTTTCTCTAGTTATTCTTTAGTACCTGCTTTTTTGATGTGATAACTTTGGGTTTCCATGTGATAATATCTAAGCTTGTTATTCTTCTTTTTCGTTTTCTGCTGGTTATAAGGTAACTGAAATGGATGATCTGGAAGTGAAAAGTATTGATATATTTTTTAATAGTTTGGAAAGGATTTTGTGTATGGTTACTATGAATGTAATTTACGCTTGCGGGTTCAATCAGTAAAGGAAAAAATAGAATAAGTCTCAATTTTGAGTTGCTACAATACTTGAATTTTAGGCAACACATGTTCTACTTCATGGTATTTAGGTTCATGATATGGTTTAGTGGAATATTCTCGAAGTTTAGAATTCAAAGAAGTGTCTTTGTAAAAACTATTTGTGTTTTTGTGTTTTCTACTTGAATAACTAAATCATTGCACAAAAAGGTTCCCTCTTTGCGTTCTCTGTTCTTACGGTTGTTGTGCTGATTTCAGCTTGTGCATCGAAAAAGTATCATGATCTTTTGTTCCTTGTTCCTATCGTTTTTTTGTAGTAAGTCCATTTGTTGTTCTTTGAAAGATTTCCAACTCTTTCATATGTATGCTTGTGGGGAGTATGCTTTGTTGACAGTTCATGGGTTTCTTGAACTTAGGATGATTGTGTAAGTTGAAGTGACACTTGTGGTTGGACCTTACCATATCAAGATGTCAACTACAACTTCATCTGGTGTATCAACTGGTGCTCCAAAGGTCTCTATGTTTGCTTCAAAATCTGGATTTGTTATACCCAAGAACAAGCTTTCAGGTTCCTTAGTTCCTATCTATAAAGGAGGGAAAGGAAATGATGCAGCTGGTGAAGAAAGTAAGAAGAGTGGGAGGAAAACAAAATGGGGCCCTGATCTAATGCAAGATGCAGCTGTTAAAAAGGGGAAGGTTTTGGCTTATCAGGTAAACTGGGAATTCTTGGTAAATGAGTGAGTCGTTTTTTGGGTTTCCATATGTATTACAGGCTTTTTGCATGAAAAACCTTCAATTTCCATCTAAAAGTTAAGATCTTACAGTGCATTTTTTGTTTGTTTTAATTTGTTATTTAAAAATTACGAACATTTCAATTTCTAATTGGATTGGAGGCATTTATGGCCGTAGTTTGGTGAGGAAGAAGAAATATATTTCTCACTGAAGACAACCAAATGATTCCCTTTTCCCATTGGGTGCTAAAATGCCAGTCTTCCTTGTGAATGGCTCACATGGAAGCTTCCCCTTCCAGGTGCCACTAAGTGATATACAATTTTGGGCAGACACGACTGGATCAAATAAATCAACAGCTAAAATCTGGAAGTCTAGATCAAATGGGCAGTCAAGATTCAGAAGTGCAAGATCAGCATGGAGATCCCGAGTGTTCTAAGTCAGAAACTGTCCATAAGGTAGGTGATTATGTAATTTGTTTTTCCAACTAGGAATTTGTTTGTTTTGAGGTGCTTATTAAAATTTGTTGGTGTAGAATGCAGGAATTTTGGAACTTGAGAAGCAGGAAGTAATAGGTTTGTGTTTTATTCTCTCTTCATTTTGTTTATGCATCATCTTTATTTTTGTTTGTGATTTCCCTTCATCGTCCAGGTGAGATACTTAAACTGAACCCAAGCTACAAAGCTCCACCTGATTATAAACCTTTGATGAAGGACGCCCGAGTACCTATTCCTGTGAGTAAAGTTTTCATGACTTGGTTATCTCATCTATTCTAGTTCTTCAATTGCGTTGCTGAAACAATGGTATTTGTTGTTTCGAAATGCCTGGGGATCCACTAAACATTACGTGATTTCGTAAAATTGTACTGAGGAATATAACTATTCAGCTTCTCATTATGCTTGGTTATTTCATGAAATGAGGATTAAGACTTTGGGTGACAAGGTTTAATAAAGTGCAGTTTGAAGTTGATATCTGGTTGCTATCTTGGCTCATGCTTAGGGTATATTGGGTCTGAAGAACCCAGTCAATGTTAATTGATAGTTCTAGTATGTTACGTACCATCTATAGTGCATTATTTATCTATGAAAACATATCTCAGTACACTGGTCAGGAGTAAACTGTAGGCCAAATTGGGACCATTTTACTGTATGGAACTTTCTAATAGGTGCTAGGTTTTGAATTAGTTACATATGCTGCTTGGTGCAAGTACATAAATTAACTTTTATCTTTGAACTCCACTCCTTATTTGCTCTCTATCTTGTTTATAACATATCATATCAAATTGCCTAGCTATTACCTCTCTCTTAACCCCTATGTTTGGATTTGCTGCAAGTAGTTACTAATGCATTTATGGTATATGCTTCCTCATCAGGTCAAAGAATATCCTGGATACAATTTTCTCGGTCTAATATTTGGTTCTCAAAGTGAGAGTCAAAAGCGCTTGGAAAGTGTAAGTAGTTTGGTCGATAAAACTGTAATGTTGCTGCTAAACAGAAAGAAAAGCAAATAACTGATGGAAAGAAGGGATTTAGGCGATCTAGTATTGCTTGGAAAGTTTTGAGTGAATTTCATTATATTTTTTATTTTCTGAACTAGGAGACTGGAGCCAAAATACAAGTTTATGGTATCAAATCAAACACTGGAGAGAAGGTATTGTATTGACTGATATTACTCTCTCAAAGATGATTTTGCATGTATTTCTTTGATTTGCCATTCACCTCTCCTGATTCTTTCCATATCTACTACATATTGCCTTATCTTATTTTTACTATGTCTAAGTATAAATCTAGATGACATTCTTATTTGGAAACTTGCTCTTCCAGATAGAAATTTCTCCATCTAACGAGAATGAAATTAGGAGCGGTTATGAAGATCTAAACATTCATGTATCAGCTGATGCATTTGAGAAAGTTGATGCAGCGGTTAGTCTAATTGAATCGCTACTCTCCTCCGTCTTGGTGAGTTTTTACTTGTAAGGTCAAAGCTAATTTATTTGTTGTTAGTCCTTTACAGATACAGCTTACTTGGACAGTATATTTTCTTCTGTATGTGTGCATCTTTTATGGTTGTTTTGGTAAGTACACCCATTTCCTCTTCTAGTAAGTTGACCTTGGTTATTCTGTTTGTAGGAAAATCTGGCAGCCGGAGATAATGCATCTGCTGACAATCAAAATAAAGAGGCATCTACTACTGCTGTAAACACTGGTGTTATAAACAGTGGAGAGGTGCAGCCAGTGCCTGGTCCAACACAAAATCCTCAACAAGGCCAGTTCCATTACCAGGGCCTCTGGTTCCCACCAGGCACAACTCAATCCCAACTACATCCTCCTTCTGGCTTCATCACTCCACAGAACTCTCTTGGACCAACATCGAACAATCCTCTGCAAGTAAATTCTTCTGCCTTTAATCCCTCTGGCTTGCCCTCATTGTTTGGAGCTCGACCTGTTTCAACCTCTGCGTCTAATTCAACTCTTCAAACTTCATCTCTGGTTCATTCCTCAGTTGAATTATTTGGAAACCCATACCCATCACAAAATTTTCCCGTACCATCTCAGCCTGCATCTGCTCAGGCTAATAATTCTACTCCACTTCCATTGACTGTCAACCAACCCCTACAAACCGGCATATTGCCTGTTTCAAGGCCATTGATGCCATCCTTAATTCATCCTACACCGAAATTTCTACCAAATCTTCAACCTGGGATGTCATTGAATCCTGTTGGGAGTTCATCTGGGTGGTCTGGTGGCAGTGTTGCACCAACTTTAAGTGCTGTTAACATGGGGCAGACACCCAATAAAATAGTTCCCTTGCAGGGCCAACAATCTGGGGTTCCACCACCAGTTTTTCCTTCCTCTGCTCGGCCATCAAATGTTCAACCTGGTCTAGTGCCTCCCCAGTCATCTAACGTTCCTTTAAGCCACCCTAATACTGCCACAAATTTTGCTCCTGTTTTACATGCCCAAGTTGGGACTTCCTTGGATAATACATTCATGGGTGTTGCAGGCCTACCAAATTCAAACCCCATTCAGGGATTCAGACCAACTCCATTACCTATAACATCCTCATCACAGCCAATGCTTCACTCAGGAATAGGTTCTTTTTCTGCAAATCGAGCAAATTTTACTCCCATAAGACCACTTACAGTGACTCCTAGGGCGCAGCATTCACGACCTGGTGAGTTTACATTCCAAAGTCATCATTCTCAGGATTCAACCTCTCATTTGGTTCCTAGGCTGAGCAGTCAGCCTGCAGCCCAGAGTTCTGCAATTTCTAGACCAGCAGCTCGAACACTAGTTCCACAAGCAGTATTGTTTCCTTCACCATCTCCCAATGCAGCCTCTCAACCTGGCATGCACCTGTTGGCAAGGCCTCAGATCAGCAACCAGATAGGTCAAGCTCATCCTCGCATGTCTGCTGTACCATTTCCTGGGAGCTCAGTTCCACCTAGACTTCCAACATTTCCAAATCCTCCAGTTGCGTCCCCAAATGCAGTTCCACAGATGGGATCTCGGAACTTTAATCTCGGTCCTCAGTTCTCCAATTTGTCTAGTCCTTTCCCTTCTAGACCAGGAAATTTATTGCAACCTCACCATAGTTTTCAAGCACATTCAAGTTGGCGTGGAAACGTTTCGACTCAGCAATTCAATAACAATCCGACTTTAGGATCTGGAGTTGCGGCTTCTGGTTTAGGTGTACCTCAAATTTATGATCCATTCTCACCCACTTCTGTATCTGTTGCACCTCAACAGCAGGGAGGTCATATTGGAAAGGGAGGAAGACAGGAAAATGATCCCGAGTACGAAGATTTGATGGCTTCTGTTGGCTTAGCTTAAGTTGTACTTCCTCAGATTAACAAAATTAAGCTGGCTTTGTTTTCAGGAAGGAAATATACTTTCTACAGGATTCTGTACTTGTAGCAATTCTCATTTTGATATCTGATGTCTTCTATGCAATTTCCATAGTGTGAAGAAAGACCTTTTGGTTAGAACAGATGCCCCCAGATTAGTGATTTTCAATGTAATGCTAAGGAAAAAGCAAGTTGGAGTTGAGCATCACAGTTAGTTTTCCATGAATTCAGTGACTCGCATACTTATTTCCCTTTTTGGCTTCTGATTTTCTGCTTCAATTAAGCATCACAATTCGTAACTTATTGAATTCTTTGGACTTGATGTATGAATGTTGGATAACCACGCCGAAAGCAACTGGATCTTTCTGTACCATCTGTTCTTTTCAGTATATTAGGAAAAAAGAATATATATACATATATATCCACAAACACTTACCATTCAGTAATTGAGTCTATTTGGATTAATTCTCAAAGATAGAAGAGGGCTATAAAGATCCCATGTCATTTCACAGTTTATAATTATGGGTTTCACCGTATCAAAACTTTAAAGAAGAAAATTTGCATCAGTACAAAGAGACTAAACTGGAATCAGCCTTCAAAGACTCAAAATTGAAAAAGCAAATTATATCTGATTCAAATAACAAAAGTAGTCCCTTGAATGAAGATTCACTTGCACTGGGTTCAGATCAACAGCATGTTCAACGTTCATAATTATCATATGTACAGGTGAGACTTTATAGTACCACATACAGAAGTTGTGGATAACTTTCTAGTCAGTACTCTATATGGAAGGACCAGATCTAAGCACCCTTTCCAGTTTTTCAGCCTTCATGTAATCCTTTTCGGAGAGAGGTCCAGCTGGAAACGCTGTGATCTCCACAACAAGGTGTGGGGTTGGGAGTTCGTCAAATAGAGCTCTTACATTGTTGCAGCACACACTTTCACCATGAGCACTCTCCCTTCTAATTTGACATCCCTACAAAATATTTTTCAAGAAATTCATAAACAATTTCGTTTGAAGTACGCTCTGTCAGAAGAAGGAAGAGAAATCAGATTGCTAACGTAATTTTCTCAGGTTCTAATTACCTTGTGGGATGTGGCATCTGTAAAATGATCATCGTCAGACAGTAAAGATGTAATTGCTTTAAGAAGACGCCGCCCTTCAGATTTCGAAGGCACCCTGTAGTTCCTCTTAAGTGTACCCTTTGTCGTTGGATGCCATTTACTCACCAGTTTCCTTCTGTCAGCTGCTTCCTTGTCTGCTGAAACATAAGCACAAATTATAACCTTGACAAAGCGAAAATTCTCAACATCTTTGACGCAACAATAAGAAAACTAAATGGGTCTAAGTTTCCAAACCATAGATGACAAAGTCATTGAAATCCTGCAACTCACCTCCATGAAGCGGGAACCACTAGTTGCTGGCATATTGAGAATGCTCATTGAATGAGCAATTCAATAAAAGATATTGGATCTAATCCACATTAATACATTGATTCGACCTGAGATTTTGGAACAAATTCGATAATGGATATAAAAATCTTGTTCAGGATTTTCGAGACCTTTAAAATCCTTATTTTACATTGGCTCCTTGTACAGTGGAGCATCAGAGGGAAACTCATTTTCAAGTATTAAACTTCCTATTCGCTATCTGTAACCAGAGACCATGAACCTACGATATTGCAGAGGTTCAAAATTGAAATACTCTTCTAATTTATCTCCATCACAAGTTTCTGAATCTTCAAAACTTCTCCACATCCATGCCCAATAACGAATGGTTCTAAACTTCCAATCCTTAACAACTACGACCAAACAGAAAAATGCACAAACTACATCTTCTCAGTCATTGAGATGCAAAGAAAGGAATCGGATAAAACCTGATTTGCCTTGAATGTTCTCAAGCCACTTATAGAAACCCAAATCACCAGATTCAACAGCAACACCACCAACACCATCCATATCTGAAACAAATTAAACAATCAGAAAAGCTCCTCTTTTCTTTTGTTTTGTCTTTCGAATGTCACACAATAAGAAGTAAACAAACCAAGAAAACAAAGAACAAGATCAAACCCATCAAAGTAAAGGCGTACCTGAGACAAGTGGATTGGCCTTTGAACCAGCCAAACCGGCCTTCAAGAGTGCATAGAAGATGCAAAGCCTACCAGCCCACAAAATTGGAGCTTCAAGCAAGGAAGCATGGATTGAAGTAGCATTTGCAGTTCGGGAAGTGAAAGATCTAGTATTTCTGGGGAAGAATAAACCTTTAAGAGCTTTTGTTGGGTGGTCTGTGGAAAAAGTGGGTAAAAGGGATTTGGGAAGTAAAGGGTGTTCAATGGATCTAAGAGTTCTGTAATGAGAAGGCAATGTGTTAATGGCATATACAAGAGAGACCAGCATCTCTTAACATGAACTAGAGAAAAATGGTGGAGCTTGAGACTTTCACTTTAGTGAGAGGATTGTGGCTGATACTAGCCTTGTTGACTCTATTTAATTTGGTAAATTTAAATAATTTTAAAATTCCACTAAAAAAAAAGCACTTGATAAAAAAAACACTTATAAATTTATAAAATCTAATTTAGGTCAATTATCTGACAAAATAACTACTCAAAATTTATCAGATTCAATTATAGTGAAGCTTATTGTCTTTTTACTCCTTGATCATCCTCTTTGAAAGCGAGATGCATTACAATCCAATCCATCACTGTAATGGTCAAATTATTGGTGAGGTTGACCTTATCCAATGTTGATAAGATAACAAAATATCTCAATAGCTGTCCTGTTCATTCTATGAATGTGTGCTTTTGAAGGGACTACACAACTTTTCACAGCACAAAGCTTCTGTTTGCAAAAAAGCAATGAACTTTATTCATCTCTAACTCTTCTTTTCATTTTCCGATATTCACATATACAAGAGTGGAATGTTCCTTTACATAAAAAAAGTCTCTTTTCCTATCATACAGAAGAACATTTGTAATTATCAAGAAGACTAAAGCTTCAAAGTTGAGGGTCCTGCAAGTTCTACTAGAAAGCTGTCACCAAAAATGAGGATGTTCATCTATATCTTAACAAAACGAACATCGTTTTGACCGAAACCAGTTCCGCATGCGGGGCATTTTCTATGTCGGATCTCTAAGTTTCTCTGGATACAGGGATTGCAGAAAAGATGGTAGCACTTCACAATGACAACCTGACACATATATTGAAACAGAGCTCCGAATAAGATCATTATAGTCCAGAGACGAAACATAAGGAGATGAAATCAGTTCGTGCAACTAACCTCCTTTGGCCGGTCGGAGCACACGCTGCATTTGAGCATACTTTTGTATTCGTTTATCTCATCCTGGAGTCGTTGTATTGCAGCCTCCCCAGTCTGGGCAGTCATCTCCGTAAACTTGTTATTTAGTTCCTCAAGCTCCTCCTCCATCTTATGTCTCTCACTTCTGAATTAAGAGGCAAATCCCTTCATCAGTTATATTATTAACTCAAGATCTTGATTCTCAGACGGTGAAAAGAGATAGAGAACAGGACAGTAGTCAGCTAAAAACCAAAGTTGATGTGATAGACCATAAGAGCCAAATCATTGTTCTCGTGCATATTTGACAAGTTGACAGAAGCCCACCTCTCAGTCTCCAACTCCATTTGTGCTTCAGTTATCTCCTTTTGGATCTGTTCATACTCCTTCTCTGAAGAAGCACCGGCAGATTTTAGCCACTTCAATTCCTTCTCGGCATCCATCAATTCCCATCGTGTACTTTCAAGGTTGATTGCAAGATGTCTGTCTTCTTCAGTAGATCGAATAGCCTCAGCTAGACAAATTTTCATCTGCAGAAATACAACCGTCAGTTAATAAAGGAAATTAAAAAAAGCAAAATCACCAGCATGATGCTCTAAGAGAAGTGAAAATTTCTCTTTCGATGTGTCAAAAAATAAGATGTGAAAATTATCAACCTGCTCCTCACAATGGGCAATCCTCATTTTCAAAGATTCAACGGATGCATTAATTTGTTGAAGTTGTTTTGCTAGGGCTTGTTTCTCAAACACTAGAATGCTTTCTGCGTGCTTCATCTTCACGCTCTCAGAAACAAGCTGCATTGTGACACCTCTGACTAGTTAGACACACAAAGGCAATTCCCTTAGGTAATCAACCAATCAATCACCAAAGATAACCATAAATAGACCTTAATATTGTGTTCATCCCTCTCAGTAATTTGCTGTAAAAGATGTTGATTTTGTGTCTGCATATCTTCATATGCTTGACCAATGGTCTGCAAAAGCAAGCATTCAGAAAC
>JANZLC010000200.1:247381-262421 GCA_026413385.1 Erythroxylum gracilipes
AAGAAGATTGTTTAGCTTTTAGTTCATTGATTTTAGCTTCAATCTCGTGCATTTCATGCTTCTGCTTTTCTAACTGCCGTATCAGCTTCTGGTTTTCGCGCTGAAGACCAGCAAGGTCGACCTGAAGTACATGCCCCAATAATTAAGACGAGAATTTTTAAAACCATAGTGATAAAGCAAGAATTTTTAGTCAACCCACATTCACATTTCATCCAATTAACCGCGAAAAGTAAACGATCTCGACACAACATAATACACAAAGAAAACCCTAAATTTCAAATGCTAAGCGATAAATTCCACTTATCAACAACCATATGGTCAAAAGAAGACGAAAAATAAACACCAGAGAGAGATAGAGAGAGATGGTTACTGATTGGTTGGTGTTCGCCAAAGAAGTTGGGGAAGAGCGGGCCATGGCAGAGGCGGCAGTTGCTGTGACCGTGGGAGAGTTCAAGTGAGGCCTTTTCTTCTGTGGCTCATCATCAGAATCTGTGTTTTCCATTTCATTCAAAGATCATGTAATGCTAATGCTAATCTACGCCATTGTTTTGAGCTCCTGTGTGAAGCGAACCAAATTCCAAACCCTAAAGGAAGAGAAACAAATTGAGAATTTGATTTCACTGAACTGGCTGAAGGCTTACACGACAGCGTTAATAGTTGAATGGAAATGGGGAGTGAGATGTGCTTTTCAAAAGTTTTCTTACTTAAAACGATATTATTTTAATTAACAACCAAAGTTTGAATAGTTAATAATGGATGACAGTTTGGTTTAAGCTTAGTCTTATTTAGTTTGAACTTATTTAGTTTGAAATTAATAGATCAAATTTGAACTATTTAAAGATTAAGTCGACTACATATTTGAGGATTAAGTTTCAAATGGTTCGAATGATCAAATCTTGTTTAAAATAATATCATTTTGTAATAAAATTAAGACTAAAATAACACTATTGTGTGCAAGTTGAATAGACTCTAACTCATACTCAAACTATAAATTAAGGGTTAGCGTCGAAGACGAACTTGATCTGACCCAACTCATTATCATCTTAGACTAAGGATGGCAATATATCGAGGCCACCCAAGCCAGAGTTTGGCCTAATAACTTATATTAGGCTTAGGTGCTTGACCGGGCCTAACATAGTTAGGCTTGAACTCGACTATCTCAAGCCTAAGCCTAACTCAATCTAGCCTTACTTACTCTTTTAAGGGAAAAAAAGAAAAAAAAAAGTCATTTTTTTATAATTTTCGTGACTCAAGACCAGTCCAAACTTGAGTACCCTAAGCCTAAGCCCATCCTGATGTTTGGTTAACCTATACCTGACCTGTTGATTTCGAACTGGACTAGGCCTGGGTTCAAATGTCATCCCTAATTCTTAAACATTACAAAATTGTTTGTTATAGATGAACCGAGTTGACTACAAACCAAGCATGCAAGTCTTAATGAGCTTTTTTTTTTTTAGAATTTAGTCTTAATGAGTTTTTCTTAATAAAACTATGGAGAACTTAAATTAAGGAGCTCAATGTTGACCTTTTTTTTTGGAAAAAGAAATGAAATTAATTAATAAAGAGAGTCATACATTCTAGAATAGAGAGGAATACCCTTAGTTACTTAACCTTAGGATGTGACATTTAGAGCAAAGAACAAATAGGAATTTTTTTGTAGCAACCTAACTCTAAATACGTAATGAGGAGTAAATGTTCAAGCTGCAATTGAGTTGTAGTTTCTTCAATAAAACGAGCTCACGAATTTTAGCTATGATCATAGTTATCAAAGTTGCTTTGGCTGAGGATTTGTTGGCAAAATGTCTAAGATTTTGTTCTCACCAAGCGTATAGATACAAACTCCCAATACGATAATATGAATTTGGTGATCTAGTTTCAAGAAAATGTATTGAGTTGAGATTCGAAATGTAACATCTGTGAGAGTGACCCCTAGATCAGTCCATAAACATATAGTAGTAATATAGTCCCAAATAGCTTTATTGAAAGGACATTTGAAGAGAAGGTGGTTCCGTGATTCATCCTCCATTGAGCACATCAGACAAGTTTTATCCATTTGCAAGTATGGCATTCTGTCAACGGTAGATAACTTATTTTATATAGCCAACCAAAAAATAAAGGATATTCTAGGAGTTAACACTTTACTCCATACCATAGCGGACTATAATACCTTGAAGTGTCATCTACGTAATTGGTCAGAAATGGCTTTGTTTGTAAGTTTGTTGAGTCGGATATCCTTCCAGAAGAAGATGTCAGATGTAAGTGGTGCCGGGGGGTATCCTGGCTAAAGATATTGCAGGCTTCGGGGAAAGTTCCAAAAGTTTCCATTGATGAAAGAGCAAAGTCGAGTGTTTAGCGAATGCAGAGAGGAAATTCTCAAGTATTGAGTCAATTGTATCAAAGGACCCATACTTGACCAATTGTCATACCATAAAGAAACCAATCTTCCATTCCCTATTTTGCATGAAACTTCCTGCTATACTGCATCCCGTAATTTTAGAATATGCATGAGGAAATGTGAGTGTGAGGCTTTAGGTTTGATGTCCCATACACTATTTTCTTTGAGGAAGTAAGAGTGTAACCATTTAATCTAAAGAATTTTTTTGCCCTTCAATATCCACCAGAACCTCTTGAGAATCATAGCATGATTTGTGGTTTTGATGGAGAGAATATTGAGACCACCCTTTTGTTTCAGATAACAGAGGTCAGCCCACTTAACCTTAGCTGCTCCTAGGTTGCCATTTTGGTGGCTCCATAAGAAGGATCTAAGAATCCTTTCAATCACTTTGATGATGCTTTGAGATAAGAAAATGTGGGAGCAATACACATGCAAGGAGTTGAGGACAGACTTTATGAGTTGTAATTTACCCACATAAGAGAGGGATTTATTCACCCACGATTTGACTCTCTTCTAGATCTTTTCTAGGAGAGGGTGACATTCAGAATGATTGAGTCTCTTTGTAGACACTAGGAGACCGAGGTATAGGAGTGGGGGACATTGTTGTTTCACTCCCGTGGCTTCAACTATAAGAGGTTCCAAGGCGTAAGCACTTTTTGATATAAGGAAATGAATTTTGTGTATATTTATCTGCAGTCCAGATAAGTGCTTAAACATTTGGAGAGCATGCATATAAGAATGGATTGAATCAAAATCAGCCCTACAAAAAAGTAGAAGATCATATGCAAAGCAGAGATTAGTAAAGCCAATTTTTTTACATTTTGTGTGGTGTATGAATCTGGGATTACAGGGTCTCTTGCTTGATGATTGCATTGAGAATTTCCATACAAAGAATAAAAAGATAGGGAGAAATGGGATCCCCCTGTCTAAGGCCTCGTGCAACCTTGAAGAATGAAGAAGGAGTACCATTAACCAATAGAGAAAAGGTTGCTAAAGTAATAAATTCCATAATCTATTTGATGAACTGATTGGGAAAGCCAAATGCTGTCAACATTATCTACCAGCTGATGTTGTCGAATGCCTTATGGAAATCAATCTTCAATATGCAATTTAGGGGGTTGTTAAATGTGGAGTATCCCTTAAGCAATTCTTGTACAATAAGTACATATTGCCACCAATTTTCCTATTACTCAAGAAGCTCTTTGATTTTCATTTATCAAGGGAGCTAACACTTTCTTTAATCTTGTGGCCAAAATCTTGGAGATTATTTTGTAGGGAAACTTGGTGCATGATATAGGGCAAAAATCTCCAAAGCTGGATGGATTTGAACCTTTAGGGTTCAAGCATAAGAAAGTTTTATTAATTTCCTTGAGAAGAATACCATTTATGAAAAAAATTCATTGATAGTTTAACAAAATTACCAACTATGTTCCAAGATTGCTGAAAAAAACCATTTAAGCCATCTGATCCTAATGCCTTCCTTCCATTCATTCCAAAGACAATCCTCTTTATCTCACTGTCATTCACTGGTTTCATTAAAAGATCAAAATCACACTAAGGGATTTGCTGCAAGTTGAGTTTCTATAGATCTATAAGTGAAGCATTAGTCGAAACACTAGTACCAAAAAAGGAATTGAAGAATTTGAAAGCTTCAACATGTATATCTGGAGGACTCTGGAGTAAATTACTATTTTGGGGATTAATGGAATGGATTTTATTGCAGTTTTGTCTGGCTAATATCAAATTAAAGAAGAATTGAGTGCATCCATCCCCATCTTATAGCCAATTGATACCTGCTCTCTGTTGCAAGAGAGAAGAGTGGTAGCTCACTGGGTTGTTGATTATCAGGACTAGAAGCTAGCGTGGTCTGCAGCCTAACTAGTTCTAATAAGGTGTTATTAATAGCATTAATAGTGGATCCCTTGGAAGAGTTCAAAATATTGAGTTCTTGTTTTATAAATTTCAATTTTTGGATACAACAAAATTGCTTAGTCCTTGTCACCCTGTAATCAGCCCCCTTCCTATAAGCAGTAGCAAAACCAGGATCTTTTACATGATAATTATTGAACCGAAATGGATGATATTTAGCAACAGGCTGGGATAAATTGGACACAAAGATGGGGGGTGTGATCTAAGAATAATGGCTCTATGAAGTTAGCTAGCTGTTAGGAAAAGTCTACAACCAAAGATCATTGACAAGAGCACAATCTAGTTTTTTCCTGATTAACCAAGTTGCTTTTTGCTTGTTTGACCAAGTGAAGGAGTGCCCTATATATTTGAGATCAGACACCTTAATATGTTTGACACAATCCCAAAGATTAGTAGAAATTTTTTTTAGATTGATGATGCCCTGAGCTTCGGATGCATAAAGAGTTAAGTTGAAGTCCCTACAGATTAGCCATGGTTTGCTGATACTTCCACTAAGTTATCGGAAATTGTTCTATAGAACTCTTTGTTGGAATTCAAAGTTGCTGGCATAAACAAAAGAGACATTCATATCCATGTTACCTTGCAAAAGTAAAATGTGAAGATGTATGGCCTGCTCATTTACTTCCTGTAAGTCCATCTTTATCTCATCAGATTTAAAATAGACAATGATTCGTCCATAGGCATGATAGCTATGATTAGAAAGTAGTTTCTATTAAGACACCAAAATGTTCAACTTATTTAAGTTTGCCAACCTAATTTTTGTTTAAAGCAACCCAACTAAGAGAGGTTCTTCTCTCCAAACAAAATCCCTTAAAGCTAAAAGCTTAAAAGGGCAATTTATTCCTCTAACATTCCAAGCTAAAATAGACATGTTAAATAGAAATGCCTTTAGGGCCTTTTCCCTTGCCCCTTTGTGATTTTTTTCTTGCCATAGTTTGGAAATTTCCACTGATTTCATCTCTCTTTTCTCCCTGTCAAGGAATTAGAGGATCTTCAACCATTGACAATCTTGAAGGAATAAAAAAGGTGGCAAGTGGAAGTTCATTTTTGCTTAATTCTTCCATTTGGGTAGTTATTGCACCATGTTGATCAAGTAGGTTAGTGTTGAGACGAGTAGTAGTATTCATAGAGGTGGTGTCTTAGCAGTCCTCAGTTCACCTTCAGCTGCATCAGAAAACTCCAATATGGTTTAGGTTCTCTATTGATATTAAAATTACCCCCACGTAATACAAGATGAAGATCATGGAATTAGAGATGCTGAGTTGGAAACTGGTGTTGTAGGAAAAGACTATATGCATAGAGAAACGCGTATAATATAAATGTCATGGCAAGAAGAAGAATCTTTTTCTGCAAATTTTGAATCATTGAGTATTAGTGGTGAATACAATCCTTATTCAATGAATATTTATGGAATGCCATCAAGTGATAACTCATGGATACACTCTCATCAGAAAATCATGGACTATGAGCAATAGTTATTTGCTTACCTTTGTTTTGATGTTTCATATGTGCTGGAATTTTATGGAACTTATACAAATATGTATTGATATGTATAATTATGATGTATATGCATGTTATAATTACTTAGAATTTGTTTCTATAAATTAGCATTTGATTCTTATAAACTACAGTATTCATTAGCTAATATCACTTTGTTGGAACTTATTTTAACCATTAAATTATATGTAAGAATATGTGTGTAATAGTTGATTTATTCTATACTTTTTTATATAGTGCTGAAAATTCATAACGCATTAGATTTAGTTATGTATATGATGAATATTTTGTTGTCATTTCTCCCAAGTAAATGCTTGCTAAAATTTATGCTCACTCTTTTTTTTAAGAGAATGTTAATAACTGTTATTGGCTCTCAAGCTGAATAGATTCAGAAATATATATAGGTGGTCAATGAGACCATACCATTTTATCTGTCAAAATGATAACAGCTCTAGTAAGGCTATGAGCTACTCCATTCGCAGACCATCTAGCAAAGACTAATTGCACATCCCTTAACTCAGTGAGAAGGGATTTACAGTTTGAAACTAGCAATCTGAAAGCAGAACCATCATTATAGTTAGGATCAAGAATAGCACGAACACAAGATTGAGCATCTGACTCCATAACGGTAGAAGACCACCTTACGTCCTTAATCCAACTTAAGGCTTCTCTAATTGCCATAACCTCAATGGTATTTGCATCAAAATTGCTAGGGACAGTTACCTGCGTAGCGTTATTAAAAGATCCAAATGAGTCACGCACATCAATACTTAAACCAACAAAAGGTTCATCAAAAAGAGCTCCATCAACATTCATTTTTAACACTCCTTGAGCTGGCTTAGTCCATTTTTCTTGGATCGAAGAAACACCAGTAGCAATGGTGGATTCATTAGCTTATATCCAACTATGTAGGAAGTTAATCACACGCCTAGCCACTTGCAGTAGGATCATTCTTTGTTCTCTTCAAAACAACGCATTCTGGGTTTCCTAGATCGCCCATAAAGTCACCATCATAACCTGCAAATCAAATCCATTGAGCACATCAATCATGTTCCCAAACCAATCAGTAAACCTCACACAGTGGCTGAAATGGAACCCGACTGCAGATGACAGCCAACAAGCCCTCGCAAAATCACAATACACCAGTACAGGAAGTTCATCTTCCTCACAAGATTAACAAAAGGGACAGAGTCCATCAACTTGGAGATTACGACGTTGCAGCAATTTCACACAAGGAATGGCAACATTTAAATCCCAACAAATGAAATTAAGGCATTTAGGTGGACTATGCAACGACCAAACCTTCCTCCACATACGAACTTGTGCTTGTTGTTGCTGGTTTAGCTGGATAAAAAGCAAGCGGCGGTAAGCACTCTGGACTGTAAACAATCCTTTTTTATCAAATCTCCAAAACCAATCATCCTCTCCACTAGTTTGGCTTAGAGGGATTGATAATATGGCAGCAACATCCGGAGGCTCAAAAACCTAGAAAATAACATCAGACTTCCATCAGTGGTTTTCTATGAGGTTCGATACTAAAAACAAATCAGTAGCAACAGGTCGTGCCATCATAATTTTCATAGAAAGCATAGATGGAAGCCAAGAGTCATCCTAAATAGAGATAAATGAACCAAAGCCAACCCGTAAACATGCACCCTCCTTGATTAAGTTCTTAATCTCCCAAAAATATATGAAACTCGGGTTGTGGCCTAGATTCGAAATAAGAAAACTAGTAGATGGAAAGTATTTTGCTTTTAATAACCTCGCCATGATCGAAGTTGGGTCCTTAAAAATTCTCCATGCTTGTTTCCCTACTATGGAAAGATGAAAGTCTTGTAATTTCTTAAAGCCAAGATCACTTAAGAATTTCGGTTTACACATCCTTTCCCAACTCATCCAGTTAATACCTCGACCTTGGTGTGCTCCTGCACCCCACCAAAAATGACACATCATACGTTGAATCTCCATACACAGAGTCTTAGGTAGCAAGAAAAGATTCATAGCATAATTCGGCACTGTTTTGAGCATTATTTCTTCCCCGCCCTAGACAAGCAGTTTCGTTTCTATGAGGTTAACTTCCTCCAAACCTAATCTTTAATGAAGTTAAATACCTCCCTCTTGTTTAATCCCACTCGAGTGGGTAGCCCCAAGTAGTTACTGAAATCTACTTTCTCCTCTACTTTAAGGACTCCACATATTTGAAGTCGAATCAGAGTCGGAAGATTGTTAGAGAAGCATAAGGAAGACTTCACTAAATTGATATGTTGACCTGAAGCTTGAGCATAGACTTCTATCACTTCTTTAACCATATTAGACTCCCCACTAATTGCCTTGAAAACAAACAAACTATCATCTGCAAAAAAAAGAAATGGTTAATAAAAAGGGCCCCACTAATCATAGAACAACCATGCCAAGTCCCTGCATTCATATGAGACTGAATTATCCGGGATAAACCCTTAGCACACAAAATGAATAAATAGGGAGAGAGAGAATCACCTTGTTGTATGCCTCTGGATGGAGTAATCTGACCGAGATGTTGGCCTTGGTGTAGAACCCAATAATTCACTGTCAAAATACATGTCAGAACAAGTCTAATCCATTATTGACTGAAACCCATTTTATCAAGCATAACCGTGATGTAACTCCATTCAAGCCTATCATAAGCTTTTGAGATGTCCATTTTCAGAGCTACATAACCATCCCTCCCATGCCTCTTATGCAGGAAAAAATGAATTAATTCAGAGGCAATGAAACTATTATCTTGAATGCTACGATTAGGAGCAAAGGCACACTGAGAAGGAGAAATAAAGGCTGGCAAAATCCGTCTCAATCGATTAGCTATAGCTTTGCTCATGATCTTGTAAACAACATTATATAAAGCTACCGGTCGTAAATCTCCCATATCTTTTGGCATTGTCTTTTTCGAAATAAGTACTAAGAGAGTATTATTCAGTGCAGTTGGAAAGGATCCCTGAGTGAGATATTGTATATAGACATTACAAATCGAAGTTCCAACAATATCCCAATAATTCTGGTAAAACGCAAGATTAAAGCCATCAAGACCATGGGCTTTATCAGGCTTCATACTAAATGCTGCCAATTTAATCTCACCCGCAAAATAAGGAGCCATAAGATCAACATTCATCTCAGGAGAAACACAAACAGGAACATGCTCAAGTACTGAGTCATCCTCACCTAAATTAGCAGTAAAAAGTGCAGAAAAATACCATGTGATTAAATTCCCCAAATCCGAACTATTCTCCACCCAAGTACAAGCTGCATCTTTCAATCTAGAAAACTAGTTCTTAAACCTATTAGTGGCTATAGTGTCGAAAAATCGCGTATTCCTATCCCCTTCTTTCAGCCAAAATGCCTTAGATCGTTGTTTCCAACGAACCTCTTAATCATTAAGCAAATCATGAAATGCTCGTTTAGCAACTACAAAATGCACCATAACAGTCGGAACTCTTGAACTCCGCAAGGCATTCATAGTGTGTCTACAATCGGCTAACAATTGCTTATCTGCATTACGCAAATTTGTACCCCAACGATCGAGTGCAACGCTGCATGTATTTAGACGTGCTAGTAAGTCCAAGTCATGATTTGAATCCCAAACTGCCTGAATCAGTTGCCGATAGCCAGGATTTCGAAGCCAAGAATTCTCAAATTTAAAACGCCTAGCATTACAAGTCATAAAAGTTCTGACTTCCAAAAAAAGAGGTAAGTGGTCAGAAGAGGAAGTATCCAAAACATAAGCACTAGCCATGGGAAAGAGATTAATCCATTCGCTTGAAACGAACTCGATTAAGCTTTTCCTCAATTAGAGAACCCGAGTCCCTTCCATGCTCCCAAGTGAAGGGGTATCCCCCCGTAGGAAAATCACTAAGTCCAGCATCTAAGATGGATTGTTGAAACCCATTAATTAAATTCTGTGGTTGTCAGCATCCCCTTTCTTCTCATGGTGATGGAGAATATCATTATAGTCGCCTATACAAACCCACGACTTGTCATTACAATCAGTAAGGTTCCTAAGCTTATTCCATGTTTCGAAATAATGACTACGATCAGGATACCCATAAACACTCGTTAACCGCCGCTCACCAACCTAGTCAACCACAACTTCAACGTCAATACAATGTAAACAAGCATTTAATTGTCTAACCGTAGCAACAAATTTCCAAATAAGAGCTAAACTACCACTATGTCCCACACAATCAACAGCAATGCAACCATCGTAACCCAACAAAAGTTTTAAGTCATCAATTTTATTAGAAGAACAGAGAGTTTCAATAAGAAAAATAAAAGTAGGCTTTTTTTCGGATACAAAATGCTTCCTTGATTCACGCCACGAAGTCCTGCCTCATCCAAATAAGATTTTTCAAACTGCCTTTCCTTATCTGGATCCATACCACCATTCCTTGTACTGTTTTGTGTGGAATGACTACCGGAAGGCTCATCGGATGCAACCAACGATCACCAATATTTCTCTGCTCCCAACAAGAGGGGGCTCGTAGGCTAGCAGAAAATTTTTGAACAGCTTTCCCGGGTTCAAACTTTAGTAATTTAGGGCAAAAGCGCTCCGTGTGGCCAAAAACATCACATATAAAGTAAAAAGAGGGAAGACATTCATAGGCATATCCAACCGTAAACCATTCACCCTTATCATGCTTGAGCGTAAAACCCTCCCTTAGCGGACAACGAACATCCCAATTGACCCTCATACGCATATGAGAATTCCAGGAATTCTCAAAGTTCTTCGGATCCGCTTCCTTGAATTGGCCAATCTTATTGCCAATGTCTTGCAATATCCTTTCCAACCGAAACCTAGACCGGAGACCATGTATTTGAATTCATAAGGGAACATGGAATAAAGGAACCTCTAATGGAGAGGAATAATCCCCAAATTGGTCCAAAAGAAGCAGTTGATTGTCGAAAGTACAGGGTTGCATAGCCAAGATACGGTGCACATCAACCTCATGAAAAAGCTGGAATACATAAATGCCACCATTAACCTCATGAACCTGCATTGCCATCAATAGCTACCACAGAGGCCATTGAATGTATACATCTATGCAAATATAAAGAATTAATGTGAATGCGTTCATATTTATCTGATTTTTTTAGTTTGTAAGTCGAGCTTGGACTTTGGGTCTTAGAACTCATCTCTGGCCGTCGTTTAAATTATTCCTATTTTCTTTTCTCAGGAAAATTATTTTGGAAAAAGAAAACTCAACACCAAATTAAACGGTTCTATACTTGCACAAGGCTAATACGTAATTACAGTCCAGATCAACACAACACATAAAGGTGGCAGAGGGAACATATGCATCTGTTACCAAACAAGCGCCGACATTAGTATTACATTATTAATACTATAGCCCTTGTTGTTGTAAATCAGGCACCCTCCAGCGTATAGATTGCCGTCAAGATGGGGAAATTGTCATTCCCAATTGAAGCACACGAGGAGGTTCCTTTCCAATGGTCGGGATCATCATCGTCCGAATGATAAACATCACCTTTCACCATTTTTTTCCGTGCAAAATTCCACCCATCTGTATAACTTTTGGCCGTCGAGGTATAGTAATCTTTCGCACGGACCTCAGTGCGTACCTGGACAAGTTTTTTTTCATCCATCAAAAAATGAAATTGTTATTTAATTTGTTCAATACATATATATCATAACAATGTTACTTTAATATGTTACTCCCACCAATGTCATGCATGCATGTAATTGCAAATAAATGAATGATGACCAGTATAGGAAAAATGATCAATCTATCATATTCGTATAATACTACTGCTCACACTGGTGGAAAAATCCTGGTCTGCCTCCCAAGCATTGCTCCAACCCACTGCCCAATCACAATCAGCCGCGTCAGCGTCCTTGCCATGATACACCACGACCCCCATTGACTGAGTGGAGGCCTTGCCTTTGACGTGCAGAAATGCACCCCACTGTCCGTTTGCAATCTGAATCGGGTATGGACAAGATCCGATATGTCCTGCCCAGTCGTGTTTGTGAGCATATTTTAGTGCGTCACCGGTAGCATTGTAAATGAGGCAGAGTGTCCCCACATCGAAACCACAAGTTTCTTTTTGATCCAGTAAGTACTTGAGAGCCCTTTCACTCTTTCCATCCGCGTTCTTCAATTTGAAAGCCACACGAGCCCTGTCAATGGGTTTCAGATTTGTGTTGCCCTCATACTCTGGTAGCTTCTTTAGAGTTGTGTTTGTGACTGGGATGCCAAACACACCGTCTCCCATTTCCTAAATTTCTAGAGCTAGAATTTAGGAAATGTTCTTTCTGTTTTTGCATTTCATTGCCTATGTCACCATATGTATATATATAGAAGCGCTGTCCTGTTAGGCTCCAGTGCCACATGTTCACGCTCGCAAGCTGCAAAGATAGATATCACTGCCCCCAACTCCAAAATTTTGACTGTATGTCGATCGGTACATACCGTATTAGACTAAAATTGGTATCATATTGAGGTCAATTGTATCAGGGCATATTTGCCATTTGTACTATTTTCTGTCTCTGTCCCCTATAACCAAACACATCTGTCTCGGAGACGGAGACAAGATTCTCTGTTCTGTCCACCATCAACTAAACAGCTTTCTGTCCCCAGTTTCTGTTCCGTCCCGTCCTGTTCCGTCTCCAGCTACCAGAGACGCTAACCAAACGCAGCGTATTATATTCTGTATTTAACTATTTATTAATAATGTATTAATAAAAAATTTATTTTTAAAAATAAATAATCTAAAAATTATATTTATAAACTAATATTTATTTTATATATTTTTAATTATTAAATCAAAATTGATTTGAAACTTATATATTTAAAAATATTTTTAAATTTAATTATACTTATTAATAATGAATTAAATTAATTTATAAATTAAATTTATTTATTAAATTAATTATATGTATTGGCGTCTGATATTACCATGTGAAAATCCATACTCACCAAAGCATCCAATTCGCTTTCAACAACAAGCAAAGTGTTCGATGAATGAAAGTTGCGAGAGAGAGAGAATGACATGAAAGTTGTTTATCCATTTCGTTCATCACTTAAAAAGGATCGGACTCGGAAGCATCCAATTCGCTTTCTACAAGAAGCAAAGTTTTATTCTTTTGGCCTAATCACACGCAAAGCTGCAGAGAAATCAGACATTGGAGCTCTTGAGGCGGGCCACTGCAGAACCGTCAGCTGAAGACTCCTTTATCGATTTCTTTCATCGCTTAAAAGGATTGGAAGCCTCCAATTCGCTCTCAACAAGAAGCAAAGTTGAATTCTTTTCGCTTAACCACACGCAAAGTTTAAAGGGATGTCCATGGATGCTAATTTAACTTATGTAGTACTTACTTGACGTCTCTCTCTCTCTCTCCAATGGCTGATCCCGACTCATTTATTCTCAACGATGAAGAGGTTGTGAAGCTTGCCAAGGTCGTTTACAAGCAAGAAGCAGAGGCAGCAAAACACTGCAAATGCAACTCTGAAGTCCAACGCTCCAACTGCATCCGCGAATCCAAAGTTTGTTACAATACGATATTGGGCCTTTTGGATTCTGTGAGACAATTAAAGAAAGAGTTTGAGAACAAGCACAAGGATCTATCTTCCATTGCCAGTGACATTTTCGACTATGTGGTGTATGCTACGAACAGTGCGTTGCAGTTCGTGAGCAACTATAGCCTGCGAAGACACTACCTCGTCAAAATCAAAAAGCATGCCAATACCTTCATCAAAGCTCTGCAACTGCAAGAAATCGATCCAAACAACGTCATCAACGTACGACGCCTGGCCAAAGATGCAGTCACTTTCAGGAATGCCATGTTGGAGTACGTTAGGTGGAAAATAGACCTGTTTCACTCTACTTCGCCAAATGGCTCAAGGAGCAAGGCTTGTCTTTCGAAGAACTCGTCAAAAGGTAATATACATGTAACACATCTCTTGAGACGAACTATACGTATAAGTAAATGATCTCTTCACAACTATATGTCTCTCAATTTATCATGTCATTGACTGTTCAAATTAATGGTTGAAGGTATTAGAGCAAATTAAACTTTCAAGGGCCGTTTAGGTACCTGGAAGCTGCACAACAGCTGCAAGTAATTATTGACTATTCAACAACTTCTCTATTTCTTTTTTTTTTTACCAAATTAAAAAGGTAAAAAAGAATATATTAACCTTGGTTAAATATTTTACATGAATGAATGTATGTATATAAGTGTACCTTGCTATCATCAAGGCATCCGGGAGGGGAATAATTATAGTGAATCGGGTATCAAAGGCTCTAGGGGCAACAGGAATGACCGCTTTTATCTTCATAGCGGGCATAGCGGTGTGGGACGTCTTTACATCTGACAACAAGCTGCAAGCAGCAACAGAAAATGCCGCTCACGTTCTAGGAGTGGTTAGCGGTGGGACACTTGGAGAATTCGCCACCACTGCCTTAGCCATGGGGTTGTTGGGTGCAGTCGCGTCCCCGGTGTTTGTGGTGGTGGCCGAAATTGTGGGTGGCATTGCAGGATCATACATCCTTGGAAAATTTACAGTCTCGTTGGTTGATAAGGTATTTGGCTGGGGAGAGACGGATACTGTCACTCATATGTGCGACAAAATCTGTATGCATCAATGCTGCATAGCACCCGCCCCTATCGGTAATGTTTTGGCTCGTTCAATTGCCCGAGGTCGGGACGAACATTAGTAAACTTTCAATTTCCTTCTACTAATTAATAAGCCTCCCATGCGTATATGTTCCACGAGGAGTCATTCATGTGTGAAATAATTAAATTGTTAATCAATTCGCAAACTATCCCCAAATTTTTCTTTGCACAAGTAAATAAAAATCACAAGTGCAAAATAATGAAAACACCGACGTTTGGTAACGCAGTTCGGCACACCTTGCCTACGTCTGCGGGGCTCTCACCCAGCTTAATAACTTTCATGAAAATACAATAGATTTACCTAAGGCTTTACTGAGCTGACACCACTCAACCCTTGACACCATCCCTCAACCTCACTTCTCGTGAAAGAATTTCACACCCAATAGTACGACCGCCTCGTACTAACCTCAATAGAGGATTTGCCTAACTATCTTTACTCAAAAGCAATAACAAATAAAATAACCCAAGTATTTGATCAACTGAAAATTAAATAACAAAAATACTTGAGACAAAGAAGACTTCCCTATGAATTTGTCTTCTCAAAATAACTC
>JANZLC010000200.1:286802-299608 GCA_026413385.1 Erythroxylum gracilipes
ATATATACAAATTAATATATTGTTAATTAATAATATAACGTAAGTCAAAAAACTAAAGTACATATGTAATAAAAAAAATTATACACATTTACCGATGGAAGCTTTTCCGTCGGTAAAAGTTGTAGAATATACCTTCTCCTCGCCGACCGAAACAATGACCGTCGCAACAATTCTCCGACCGAAATTGCGGTCGGTATATTAATACCGACACGAAATTGCGGTTGTTACTACCGTCTTTATATACCGACCGAAATATTCGGTCGGTATTTTTACCTTCGGGACAATTATCTACCGAATATCTCGTGCACCAAATACCGTCGGTATTTTGTTTTACCGACCGAAAACAATATTTTACCGACGACAATTTCGGTCGGTAATAAGCTAATTTCTTGTAGTGAAAAGTTACATAAAGTTCAGAAACTACTTTGGTTTTTTTAGGGTGACCAATACTATATTATATCAAAGTGATTAATACACATAACTTAACCACTTAATTTATTATTTCTTTAGATAACTTAAATCTGAATAAAAAAATACATGAATTGAGTGAAATATATACTTTATCTCAGTCTCATTGCATCTTTATTTATTTTTTCCAAATAATATTATGCATGCGTAGGCATTTTTGAAACAAAGATCTCCCAAGATATAGGTTACATCAGCCTTCAATATGAAAGGGCAATTAAAAAACAATTAAGTGGCAATCATTCTTGGATTAAGCTAATCACACTCATCATGAGAGAGTTCTTTTGTTTTTATATGGATCATTTCTTATTAATCTATGGTATTAAAAAAATCGAAACTGGCTGCTTTCTTGAATGTTGTTTTGTCTGAATCGAATCCACAGATATTTCACTACTTTTTAGGAAAAAAATATACATATACAACACAATATTCCAAATATCTACCGCATGGTAAAAGGTTTAAGTTAAAATTTTAAAAAATTAATTTCAAAATTAAGAAATATGATATAGATCAATCTAAACCTAGCTTAATCTGATCTGTCTAGAGCTAGAAAAAAGTTCAAAATGCAATTAGCTAAACTTGAGCTTTTCTTGGGGTTATTTAAACAATTTTGTAAAATTTAAATTATCTCAAATCACACCGATCCAAAATTAAAAAAGCCTCAAAAAATATTTTAAAAAGTTCGAAAAAGATAAAATTAAATCTACTCAAGCCTAATTTTTTAAGTTTGTTTAAAAATTTTCGATCTAGGATCTGATAACATGTCATCATGTAAACTTAATTTACTTAATCGCTCGGGTCAAAATCATGTAAATTTAATTTATTTAATGGTTAATACATGACATGTCATAAGGTCTCCATTAAATCACTGAATGACTGATTATATACCTATTGACATACATTATAATTTATCATTAGTGAAGACTACCCAAGAAATTAAAAATTAATTATCCTTTGATGCAATTTAATTAAGGGTAAAATAAATCTTTAGTAATAACTTAATCACTCAAAAAATTAAAAAATAGTAGAATTTAGCTTGGTGGTGGAGTTGATTTTCCATCATTATGTATATGCCATTCATAATTATTAGTTAAACACCATAATTATCAATTAAAAAAAGAACTTTCAAACACCTGTGACCTGTCCCTCCCTCATTCTCGCCAACTTCACATGATCATGCACATTGTTTTGAACGTGCATATGATTAACAATTCATTAATGACACATAAAGCCACTTTTCTTCCTGAAAAGAAAAGATTAGCAATCCTTTTAGTTAATTAATTAACTAACCCTGGTTTTAATAGTGTTTAACATGTTAATGCGTGCAGGGAACCATTTTCTGCATCACCCACTGCTTCTTATCCTCTTGCTTCTGGAAAGGACTCAGAAACTACAATATTTTAGAATTTTTAATACAAGAAATGGTAAAAGAAAAAGCATATATTCTTAGTTTAAATATAAATTTATTGAGATTTCATAAAGATTCTTTCGTTCAACTATTCTAACCTAATTCTTTAAATACCGATGTCAAGTAGTTTGTACATCACATGTATATGATGTGTTTGCGTGCACTTAAAAGATATTGTAAAGCAGAGGAAAGGATTGTCAAAGCCCTTTTGCATTTGGAATCTTTTTTTTTCTTGTAACTATATATAATATTCTAATATTTATAATTAAAACTTTTTTATATACATATAACATAATTAAATATAAAGATAATATAATCCGATGAAATTAATAAATAAATTTTGAGATAATCTTAATAAATAAAATTCGAGTTAATTGAATGAGTTTGTTTAGACAAAAATGAATATATTGTAGTGATTTATTATTAAAAGCTTTGATGCTATATCTAATTTTTCATGTCAACCAATGCTTCACTCCATGTGCAAAGAAGATGTGGTACTCCCTTGTTAAGTAAGAAATTACGTAGAGGACAACGTTTATCCAATTTATAAAGACTTTACCTGAACTATAGAGAATAGCAAAACAAGGGTTCATGTGCTCGAATTACTCTATCCAGTACTCGTGTGAGAGACTTGTGAATTGTTGCTTCTATTTGCTTTTAGGGCAGTGTTTAAAGCCTAACAGGTACATTCATTTAGCTAAGTTGCTCTTGAGAGGATTCATAAGCATTAAAGCAAGAATTTAATTAATTAATTGTGTGTGATTTTGAAAAAAATGAAGAAGATTTATTCCAATCCTAAAACTAAGTCACTACTAATGTTTAATTTATAGAGTATTCTACCAAAATAACATAATTAAATACAAAGATCATACAAATAATCTTAGGTAGTCATCGAACCGATTTGGCATGTTTAATAGCGAAAACTTTGAACAAGTTAACTTTTCGGTTTAGTTTTTAACTTTACGATTTGATTTAGTTTAATAATCTTTGTTGTTAAAAACCAACCAATTTATTAATTAATCAACCAGTTTTCGTAAACTAATCAATTTTTGTAAATAAAAATAAACCAATTAATGAAATATTCATCATTAATGTAGACCCAAATCTAAGTGAGTTGCCATAATCTAATAATATATTATCAAGTGACCTTGATTTTGCCCTTCATATATTATACATTGATAATATATTATTATTATTATTATTAATCTATATCTTATTTTTTAATGTTAAAGGGTATTATTATATGATTTGAGGATAATTAGTGGGATTATATAATAATCAAAAGTATAAAAATATTATTCAAATGTCAAAATTTTTATTTTATTGTAAATTTAACCTATTATTAGTTCATATCTTTAATCTCCCTAATATAGATTCATCGATATAAAATAATATGTGAATTTTTAATAAAAAAATTGAAATATTTTATTTAGAAAAATTAAAATATTAATATTTTATTGATATTTTATTTTTAATTAATACTACTTTAATTAAAATTTTGAATTTAAAATAAACTAATTTATGAAAAAGAGAGAATTATAGGTAGGACTTCCATCATGTTATATCAATAATGATAATACTTAAATACGTGCAAGTTACTCTAATTAACGAGCACATTGGGGCATGCCCTACATGGTATTATGCCTTATCCTAATCATGTGGCTCAGATCACTCAACGCATCAATATTCTATAAAAGTTAATAATGTAATTTTTTCAAATTTTGTCGTATTGGTTGGATCATAGGTACAGGATTCCGGTTTGATTTTTCCGTAAGCGATGTCGTTTTCCAAGATTAACGTTGCTTTGAATATTCACCACCTTTTGACTCCAAGGCAAGGTGGTGGCGGAAGACAGCCGGCCGGCCACCTTCCGGCAGGGAAATATTTAGATTATGACCATAATTACGTTGGTTAAATTCTAACATAAGCTTTACACCATTTGATATATTTACACCTTCCAACAACTATAGGATATAACCTATTTGTTCCGGTGAGAGCTTGCGAGGTGGAACTCTCTTAGATCACCTAATTGTTGACTTGAAGTGAAAATTTGATATTTGAGTTTAGGTAGATAATTACTTTATGAAGCGTACGTATACTAATTAGTTAATAACAGATGGTCATGATAAGCTTGAAAGTTTTCAAAATTGTGGTCAAAATTAAGGAATTGACCCTTCAAAGAATTTAGAGAGTAAATAAAAATTACAAGATAAATAAAAATATAATCTCTTTCACAAATTTTTCCTCTATACATAAAAAAAGACAAATAAAGTGAACTCCAAAGCTAAAATCCAAAACCAATTACACATCAAATTGTAGTTTTTCTTTTCCCCTCTACTAATTTTTGATCAAGCAAACATTATTGAAGGCTCAATTAAACAAATAGAGGAATGCCCTATACTCACATACTTGAAATTTTACCTACTAAACAAAAGAAAAATAAAAAATATATAAAAAGTTTTCACCTTTCAATATCAATAGGAACAAAGCTTCTACCCATATGAATGAACCGTTTGGTATCACCAACTTGGTCACTATTAGGAGATTCCACATCGTCTGAGTCTTCCTCCAACATTGCTTTGCTTGACAATGTCGAGTACTCCACCTTTTCTCCGTAGAACTTGACCAAACCCAAGTAAAAAGACATGACAAAAATGGTGACAGCGATCAAGTACCAGCTGAATTGAATGTTCACTAGCGATTTAGCCCTTGAGAGAGCCTCGTGCCCTTCACACCTAACCACGTCATGACCTTCCTCCAAGTTTATGAAACAACCTTTGGGTATCAAAGATGGTGTCCAAAGCATGTAGCCCATGACAACAAGCCAGAGACCTTGGTAAAGAATACTCGCGGACCTAATAAAGCTGATTATGAAACTCCTAGGGTAGTTGATTCCTAAGATAGTTGTGAGTAGAGAAACAACTATGGCGATTTGAAGAAGCAAGTGGTACTGCCCTTCAACACCCATGTGATCAGCCGAGTGAAGGTGGAAGAGGAATAGTTGTTGACCAAAAGCTAACGATGCGAGAGACTGTGTTAGAGCGTATCGAGCTTTTGGGTTAACGATGTCGAGAATAATAGCAAAAGCGGCATAGACAAAGAAGGTAAAGGATATGGAGGAGTGTTCGAAGTTGTGGAGGTGGTTAGATGGGATGGTCCCATCGGGGTCAAAAGGTTGGTGTCTTTCAGGACCAATGAACAGTTCCATAGACACGGATAAGGAGCTTCCAAGCATGATGAAGTAGAGCTCTAAATACTTAATCTTTGAAGTAGAGAACCATGGAGATGAGACATAAGAGTTTGGTTGTTGGATATGGAGTTTGATGTGGTTGAACAAGTGCCAAAAACCCAGAAGCATAAAGGCAAAGCCCGGAGCTACATGACCCACTAAAGTACCCATGTTCTTGGAACTTCTGTTTTGTCCTAGGATCAGTATCTAAAGCTGTGTTTTTCAGACAATACACCTTGGAGAGCACGGATAGAGAGAGACCAAGGAACTAGAAAGAGATATACCTGTACAAGGATGATTTGGAGACGGATTGCAGGGTTTATAAGAAGAGTTTGACGGCTCAAGTCCTAGGCGTCTAGAGGCTTCCGTGGAAGCCACTACTTTGAACGTTTGTTACATTTGGTGGCTTCGAGCAGTAGCCAGAAATTGATGATTATACTAATCCTATTTTTGACCAAATTGAGCCAACGACATCATAATTCTAACTTTTAAATTAAGAATTGTCAATTATACTTATAAACTATACCATATTAATTGAATTGAATTGAACTATTTTATTTATTTATTATGTGGGTCATTCAAAAATAACTTTTCTAATAATTAAGAGTAAGGTTGCTTATTATTGAATCTTTTCAGACTTTACATATCAGCGAGATTTTTACTAAGTGATTGTTATTGTTAAACTATTTATATTATATTTTAAAATTTAAAATTATGAATTGTGAATTACAATCATGAAAATATAATTATAAAAAATATGAAAAGTTATATTTCAGATTTAATTTCTTCCTTATTCAATTTATCAAATTGAAATTGTTAAAAAAATTATTACTATGAATTTTTTAAAAAAGGCAAGTGTTTTTGAATTGGAATATAGCTATATTTAATTGTTATGGCGTGTGTCCAAAGCCAGCTACACGTGACGAGATAAACCATGTGTTCCATGCTATTCATTTAACGAAGAGTTAGGCCTGTTCCTAATGCTAATTCTAAAAACTCGAGCTGCCATGCTGGAGTTTGTGAGATTGAATAAATAAATAAATATATCTTATACAAATATTTGAGCTTAACTTTTGATGGGTTAGATGTAATTTTATCTTCAACGAATAATTCGACTTTTTATGCAGAGGACGTAATCTTCTATCCCATTTTTTATGTATCAACTCTATTTTATTCGATTTCAACCATTTATTTTGATGGACCTTATATAAATAAATAGTTAAGATTAAATGAGACAGAGTTGGTACATAAAAAATGGGACAAAGAATATGAGAGGCTATGCAAGTCAAAGCATATGATTGCCTAGTTGATTAAATGCTATTAATGAAAATAATAATTTATTATTCTTAATACTAAGATTTGGTGACTTTTTGGTTCATCCGATTTTGACCGTAAAAATTTTGAACTATCTAATTTTTTAAGTTAGTTTCTAAATTTTTATTTTGTTTTATTTTAATAATTTTTGTTGTTAAAAACCGATCAATTTATTAATTAATTAGTCCATTTTATTAATTTATAAAATTTTATAAACTAAAATAATCAATTAATTTTCATATAATAATATTTTTTAATTAAACTTCAGCATTTTCAATCTTATTTCAAATTCTTCAATGTTATTCAATCTTTAGTCAATTTTATGACGATCTAATTTAATTGAACTTTTTAAATTTTAAATTTCGTATTTTAACGGTTTAACTTCGGATCCGACTTTTAAACCATTATTTTTTAATTTAAAAATATTTTTGTTTTCATAATTTGAAAATTCTAAGCAAATCAATAATTGATACTTTTGAATTTTCAAAAGAAAATCCCACCGAAACTGTGGCTGTTCATAGAATTTTAACACCAGATTGTAATATGGATAACATCAGATGTAATATTCTAAAGTTGACTTTACCATTTCACGTTGTTTTATATTGAATTTTTAATCTTATCGTTGTGTTGTAGTGCAATTTAAAACTTATATTTAAAATATAAATATATATACATTTTTTAAAAAAAATTATGACTTCTTAGTGCCCCTTTCTTGGCGGGCAAGAATCGAACAGAAGTCAGCCGTCGATTCCATGAATACATTAGAGAGGACAGACAAGTGCTGTGGTCCATTTTCCATGTTTCTAGTGATGTGTTGCTTTCAATAGTTCCAAAACCAAAATTGTATTTTTCTCACAATTTTCTCGTGGAAACACCTTCTCTCAACACATTGCTATTTCTTTTACTCTTCAATTATAACAACAAAATAAAGCAGAAATTTCTTTAATACTCGAGATTTATAGGGATCCAATATTACGCAACTTTATTTCACGTGACTTTATTCTTAACTAATGTGCCTTGTATTAATTTAATAATTCAAACATAAGTAACATAATCGACATACTCAATATTTATATATTTTGGGTTAGTACCAAATAGTTTCATGTAACGACTTATTATTATTCTCGAGTTAGTACATTTCTTATGTGTCTTAATATGTCACGCGATGCATGAGTAATCAAAAGGGCAAATCATTAAACTAAAGTTTGCTAATCAAACGAACAATGTGTGATTAAGACTTTTTTAAGTCATCGATGACGTGTAGATAACTTTGACAGAAAATGTTACGATATAAATACGATCTTCATTAATTATCACGTCATTTTCTAATGTCATTATATTTAGTTAGCCTTCTACGCTTTTCCCTTATCTTTTTGAACGGATAGGCTTTGAATCTATGCTTCATTTTCTAAACTCCAAACGAATATGCTTTTTGATTTTTGATTAAATTACCACTAAACAATATGATTTTTGATTAAACTATTTTATCCCTTTCTATCATGTCATTTCTTGAGTGTAACATATTGTACACCTGCCAAGATTAGGTCTTGTGAGTCCATACAAGATAAATGTCTCCTTTAATACAATATAAATTTAGTTAAATTATAAAAAAGAAAGTAAAGACTTTTTTTAAAATAAAAGAAATTATATTAATCATAGCAAAAGCTATCACACCATATTGAGGTGTTCTATCATGTCATTTCTTGAGTGTAACATATTGTACACCTGCCAAGATTAAGTCTAGTGAGTCCATACAAGATAAATGTCTCCTTTAATACAATATAAGTTTAGTTAAATTATAAAAAAAGAAAGTATAGACCTATTTTTTAAAAATGAAAGAAATTATATTAATCATAGCAAAAGCTATTACACAATTACAATGAGTCACACTGTCAAACTGCAATTAATACACATTGAGGTGTCTATAGAGAAGTAAGATGATTAAAAAACACAATGAATTATAACTTCCAGTTGTTTTTTAACGCATTGCTAAGTGCAATGTGCTTGTTGTGGGCTATGAATGTGGCTCGAACCCAATCGACGATGTGTTCAACGATATGATATTTTCCTTCTTCGATTTCCTTGTGTAATTTTTTATTTCTCTCCTTCCGAATGGAGTAGATGGTGGTAGTAAAAATTGTTTTAACGAGTGTTCCATTTGGTTTGCCTGGCTTAGTCCTAATAATAATCGTGTTAAAGTGTCTCTCTTCATTCAGATGTAAACCTGAGTAATTGTAGCATATTCATTATGCTGCTCCAAAGCTTGGATGTAGCTATATTAAAAAAAAAAAATGATTCCGACTCTCTATTATAAGTTTACATAAAACATAAATGAGATTATCATTTTCAAACCACCTATCCTTAGTTTAGAGTCGATTTTTGATTAAAGTATAAATCTATTTTCTTTTAGCTTTATAGACCCATTTATGAATTGCAATGAAAAAAGAAGAAATATACTTATACGTGAGGCAAAATTATGGTTAATTTTTAATAAAGCTTTAATTAATTCAAGAAAGCTTAAAGCTTATTTTCAACAATGATTGAAAATTTTAACTAGTTCGGTCCATGACCTTGAATCGTCTAATTTTTTGGTTTGATTTTTAATTTTTTAGTTTTGTTTACCTTAATAATTTTTGTCATTAAAAATTGATTAATTTATTAATTAATTGATCAATTTTCATAAATTAATAAGTTCTTATCAATTAAAATAAATCAATTAACTTTTTATTTAACAATCTTTTTATCTCAATTAAACTTCAAATTTTTGATATGTAAGACAATCTCTTTCAATTGTATTTTAAATTCTTTAAATCTTTAACTGATTTTATGACGGATTAATACTGATAGAATCTTTTAAACCTTAAACCTTTTTTTTACTAGTTTAACTTAGTAGTTCGATTTTTAAAATATTAATTTCCAAGTTTCCAAAGGTGATTAATAATGTTTGAAAGCAATTAGAATTTTAAAATTCTTATTAATTTAATAATACCCCACACACTCTGGAACATATGCTATGACGTCAGGACTAGGAAGAGGATTTATGGATTTGGAAGGAGAGACTAAAATTCTCAGCCACCGTCGCCAACTCTTAGTTCTTTATTTCATTGAATTTTATATTTATGACGTCATTTAATTATGGTCAAAAGTCTTGTCTTCGAGAAAAAAAAAAGAATTTGCAAAAGCTTAAGCTTTGTGTGATATCATGTGAACATGGAACCGTCTATGTTCAGTCTTCTACCTTGCGTGGACAAATAGCTCAATTAGGTGCATTAATTGTCCTATTAATTTAGACCCATCCCATTTTTTTAATTAAATACTGAATAAAATTAAAAATAATTAGAAGTGACGGTCGTTACTTTACTTCAAGAATAGATTATTAAATAAAAATTAATTAATGTATTTTGATTTATAAAAACTTGTTAATTTATAAATAAATTAATAGGTTTTTAACAACAAAAGTTATTAAAATAAATCAAACCGAAAAAATAAAAACTGAACATAAAATTTTATTTTTTTAATCATTGAAATTAAAAAAATGATTAAACTTATCCCTTCTCATCACTGCTTGATTTGGTGTGGGAATTCAGTCCAATTAGGTATCTTCAATTGTCGTATTAATTTGTGGCTTTCTCCTTTTCTTGTTAAGCCTTTAACATCAATGATCTCATTTCTTATATTTTAATTTATATGGTTTTGATTCAAGATTAAAAATTAAATTTTTTATACCTTCACTTGAAATTATTCGGATATGTCTAAGTATTTTAATTATTGAAATTTAAAAATAAGTTTTAAAAGGTTCAACCGATTTTAGGTACTTATAAAATTGACTAAAAATTGAATAAAATTTCAGAATTTAAAAATATAATTAAAAGATATTATTTTTATTATAAAAAATTAAAATTTAATTAAAAAAGTATTAAATGAAAATAAATTAATTTATTTTAGTTTATAATAACTTATTAATTAATAAACTGATTAGTTTTTTAATAATAAAACTTATTAAAATAAATCGAATTGAAAATTTAAAAGCTAAACTAAAAAATTAGGCGGTTCAAAATTTTTACTATTAAAATGACCAAACCGATCAGATGAAGTTTTCTGTCAACCATAGGCTTAATTTATTGCGTATGGGTTTGATATTAATTTTGTTTGTGATTAAATAAACATTAGCTCCAAAGCCTGTGGGCTTGACTGTTGGATTGATACGAGCCGCCATGTATCAAATTCCTAATCCAAATGATTAAAAGAGTAAACAACAAATAGTTTGCTCCTTAATGAGCGGTCACACCCAATGAGTCTCCAATCCGAGACTCCAATCTTCTAGTCTCCGTTCAACTATCTGAGGTTTTCGAACCACGAACTCACACATGAACGTATCAAAATTAGTTGAACTGAACATTCAACTTGGTTTTGTTATTAATTGATTCACTAAGATCGTCTGATTTATAAATTGCTCACAACAAGAAAATTGTCTAATTTTTTGGTTCAATTTTCAATTTTTTTATTTGTTTTATCTTAATAACTCTTGTCGTTAAAAACTGATTAATTAATTAATTAATTGATTAATTTTTATAAATTAATAAATTTTTATAAACTAAAATAAATAAATTAATTTTTATTTAATAATCTTTTTCTCTTTCATATTTATTAATTTTTTTCTCTTTTAATTAAACTTCAAATTTTCGATACATATGATAATCACTTTCAATTATATTTTAAATTCTTTAAATCTTTAATTAGTTTTATGACGGATTAATACCGATTTAATCTTTTAAACTTTAAACTTCTTTTCTACTAATTTAACTTTTAGTCCAATTTTTAAAATATTAATTTCCAAGTTTCAAAAGGTTAGGAGGGTGATTAATAATGTTTGAAAGCAATTAGAATTTTAAAATTCTTATTAATCTAATAATACCCCTCACACTCTGGAACATATGCCATGACGTCAAGACTAGGACGAGGATTCATGGATTTGGAAGGGCAGACTAAAATTCTCAGCCACCAACACCCACTCTTAATTCTTTATTTCATTGAATTTTGTATTTATGACGTCATTAAATTATGGTCAAAAGTCCTGTCTTCTAGAAAAAAAAAAGAAATTGCAAAAGCTTAAGCTTTATGTGGTATCATGTGAGCATGGAACCTTCTATGTTCGGTCTTCTACCTTGCGTGGACAAATAGCTCAATTAGGTGCATTAATTGTCCTGTTAATTTGGACCCATCTGATTAAATATTGAAAAAAATTTAAAAAAATAATTAAAAGAGGTAATCCTTATTTTACTTGAAAATAAATTATTAAATAAAAATTAATTGATTTATTTTAATTTATAAGAATGTGTTAATTTACAAGTAAACCGATTAATTAATAAACTAATCAGTTTTTAACAATAAAAGTTATTAAAATAAATTAAACTGAAACATTAAAACTGAATTAAAAATTTTAATTTTTTAATTATTGAAATTAAAAAAACATTAAACTTATCCCTTCTTATTAATGCTTGATTTGGTGTGAAAATTCAGTACAATTAGGTATCTTCAATTGTCGTATTAATTTGTTGCTTTCTCCTTTTTCACTTAAGCCTTTAACATTAATGATCTCATTTCTTATATTTTAATTTATATGGTTTTGATTAAAAATTAAAAATTAAAATTTTTATACCTTTACTTGAAATTATTTGGATGTGTTTAAGTTTTTTAATCATTGAAATTTACAAATAAGTTTTAAAAAGTTCAACCGGTATTAGATAGTTATAAAATCGCCTAAAGATTGAATAAAATTATAGAATTTAAAAGTATGATTAAAGGAGATTGTCCTTATCATAACAAAATTTGAAATTTAATTAAAAATTATTAAATAAAAAATAATTAATTTATTTCAGTTTATAATAACTTATTAATCGATAAACTGATCAGTTTTTAATAATAATAATTAGTAAAATAAATCAAATCAAAAATTTAAAAGCTAAATTAAAAAATTAGATAGTTCAAAATTTTATTATTAAAGTGGTTAAACCGTTCAAGTTAGATTTAATTTATTGCATAGGTTTAATATTAATTTTCTTTGTGATTAACCAAAGATTAGCTCCAAAGCCTGTGGGCTTGACTGTTGGATTGATACGAGCCCCCATGTATCAAATTCCCAATCCAAATGATTAAAAGAGTAAACAACAAATAGTTTGCTCCTTAATGAGCGGCCACACCCAATGAGACTCAAATCTCATAGTCTCCATTCAACTAACTGAGGTTTTCGAGCCTCGAACTGTTGGGTTTGGGTTCCCTCCTATGTGGTAAAACCCACAAACTTGTTAAAGCCCATTTTCTTTTTAATCCATTAGGGTTAGTTTTGTATTGTCATCAAAACAAAACAAAAAACAAAAAATTTGTAGCAGC
>JANZLC010000200.1:352866-385981 GCA_026413385.1 Erythroxylum gracilipes
CAATAGGAAATGCCTATTTCACCTCCTTTGCGGTGACTCGAACTCAAGACCTCCCCTAGAGGAGAGTCTTAAGGGAGAGGTCTGGACCACTTGGTTCACCCCTCGTTGTCATAGGTGTATCTGTTTTGATCATGCTGAATGTTGTGCCACGTTCATGGATTAATTAAGTCCCTTCTATTGTGGCCGGCTAATGACTGTATAAAATGATGGCATACGCAATTAATTACTTTTAGTTCAGTCGGGGCTAATAAAAGTTTCCTCATACATAATCCTACATTAATTATCTTGCACTTTAAGTCAGAAATTAGCAGGAGGAGATATTGTTAATTAGCAGAAGCACTAAAAGAATCTATAGTCTGCATCTACTAAAGCTCCGAAATTGTTGGCATCTCAGTAAACGGATAACCGCGAAGGCCAGATCTTGCTGTTTCTACTATGAAATGTCCACTTGGAGAGGCACACAATTCAATAATCTTTCAAGGTACTCAAAATCTCCTGTTTGGTGGAGCGCTTTTTCAGGTATGGAATTACTACAGAGTGTTTTCACCAGCGATACTAGCGTTTCTAAAGCCATCACTTGATTGCTCTATGGTCATACGTAAAACAATCAGCAGGAATGTAAGGATTATCCACGTTTTCCTGCAAGTGTCGTTTATACATGAACAGGGAAGCACATCAGATGCACGCCAATGGATAAAATTACACAGAAGCTTCATGTCATGTCATGTGATGAAGTTGACTTTATCACCTGAAGGGTTGGGAAGAAGTAGTGGCTTGGTGCATAACCATGATTCCCTTCCACCTTAATGCTTTAAATTGCAATGTCCAAAAGACTTTGCAGAACTTCAGTATCGAGATGAGGTCTATCCGTGCATCTAAGTTTACAGCATTTAGAGGGAAATCTGAGTCAATTTCATTCCTGGCTGGAGAACAATTATTCCAAAAGCTTATAAATCTGGTTTGCATTGCATGGTCCGAGTTCTCTTATACTCAGGTTCATGTAGTCCCTACCAACATGCATAAAGCCTCTATACTAGATAATACGTCACAGCATTTGAAAATGAAATCAGCCAGTCAGCATCACCAAATTTGACTACATAATCTTTTCTTAGCAAAAGTTACCTGGTCTAAGTTCCCCGTGGACAATATCTCTGGCTTTGTTTTGTACAGGAATGCCAGAGTTTACAAGCCACTTCAAGAATCATCCGAAGCCGAACAAACCAAGGCAGTCACTGTTTTCCACTGTGCTGGAAAATGCACTCTTCCAGATTTCCAATCTCAGAAAGTATTCATTGATGTGTGGAAACTCTAAAACGAATCAAAATTTTCTCAACCATGAACAAAAACCAAAATTGTTTAGATCGGAGAGGTAACGCTAACCAAGCTAAAGCTCGCGGAGGTTTCTGATTAGATATGGTAGCAGATAATATCGGTAAACTTCAGCAACAACTAAATGCACAAATTACCTCTCTTAGAAATCATCTTTCCTTCCAATAGCATCAGACCACAGAACCTTAACAGAAGCTGGAGTACGGACAAGATTTAATTTTTAGATATTTTCGTCCCTCCTTCGCAGATTCACCAATCGTTCTTTTCTCACAAGAGAAATCTTTTGCTGCCTCTATCTACTCTTAAGAATACTGTCTGCACTTCCTGTCACTAGATAATAGTTCATTGACAAGTTTCTGTTTCTCTACAAACTCTTCTAAGTGCCAAATTTTTTCAGCAAGCAAACGCTTTGCCTCCTCAATCTCCTTCAACTTCAAGGCCTATATGGACGGATGTACCTTGCTTTCTCTTCAGTAGCAACTTTTATTAGATCTTCTTGCCTTTCCAAAGCAGCATTTACACTTCCTGCTTGTCAGACCATTCAACAGATTACATTTATCACAACCCACGTCACATTTACACTTAAAATTGTTAAGGTAGATAACCAAGCATATTCATTACATCAAAAATTATGTAAGTACATCTTGAGGTGATATTGGAAAGTTATGAACTTAACTTGGAGGCGGAGGGTTTTATTTTGTTCATTTGAGGGAGATGTATACAAGAGCCTTTTAAATAAATAAACTTCATATCATTTTTCATATTATTTTTCTGCATGCATATCTCAATGAGTCTCTTTTTTTTTTTTTTTTTTTTGGAGCTGATGAAAGGTAAGGTCCAAAGGACACTATCTATTATTGTTATAAAGCAAATCATCCCCATACAGTGAGTATTCATGTAAATTCGAGACAAAAAAACTTCTACAGCAATTAATTTGGAGAAGGCTCCTGATAATTAAGAACTAGATTGAGATAGATACAGGTCAAGCCTGCTAGACTCTATCGACCCCGTTTAACTATCCTGAAAAGTCGATGTACATGCGTAGATACGTAGGTGGCCATCCTGCTCCTGCAGCTTGAGACCTGAATCCTTTATGAAACGGGAAATAAGAAATAATTTGCAGAGAATAAAATTATCAGGAAAGACATGTACTATGTTCAGAACACAATTCAGCCTTTAATCGATATGTAATACCAAAAAAACAACACAGGGAAAGTTCAGAGAGCCCCATGTACCATGGCAAGTAACTAGCTTATCAAAAACATGCGAACGTGGTTTCTGATAGTAACATGCAAAAACAGTAACCTCGTGCTATAAGTACTCCGGAAGAGAAAGTCGGTAAGTTGAAGAACCTGAAAATAGGAAACTATAAATTATGATGAAGCAGCGGAGTAGTACATATATTATTTAATATACATATATGCATGAGTGTTCGTAGAAATTGAGTAGCTAACAAAGAGAGAGAGAGAGAGAGAGAGAGAGAGCTGGGTGACAGACAGAGAGTGAGCACGCAGAGCTTCAAGCATGAACGGTCCATGCAAGAAAAGAACCATGTGTGCTCACTCTCTTCTGTCACCAGGTCGCTACAAAACCTGAATAGTATCACCCGATCTATATGCGTGGTCTTAACATTCTGCAGCACCACTGTAGAGTACTATATGTACTCTACCACGCTGGCTCCTAGAGCTATAGAGATGCGCTAATTTTCGGTAATACAGCTGGGGTGTGCTCTTTTTCTCTATCTTCAATCTTTTGGCTTTGAAAGAAGTATCAATCAACAGACTATACTCTCTCTTCTTTTCCCTTATTATCTATAACTCCAAATACAATCTTACGGTTAGGAAAAAGAAGTACCATTCATTCTGACTATTCTCTTATCCCTTCTGCTTAACTATCAAGTGGACAAAGCTGGGGAGGAAGAGAGCTTGATTTGATGGTATTAAGACATCACAGGAGAGCCGTGGGGGTTTATATAGAACATGTGAATCAAACGTGCAGAATATGTATGAGATAATCACCAAGCAATAATGCATTCATGCCGAGTTATCATTGGCTTCCTCATTGACTACATACATGTAGGTCACCACAAATTGCGATTTTCATTAGTTTATAACATCCAATCATGAGGAAGATTTTTACCCAACTTTTTTCTTGGGAAAGAGATCACCAAAAATTGGTGGCTTTCGTAACCATTGTAAGTATTATAAATTCAAATAACTTTGCATAATATAAAAATAATTTAATTTATATTGTTCAAAAATTGATGATTATGTAATTAATTCTTTTTTTAATATATGAATAAGAGAAATATTACTTAAGTTAGTTTCTTACATCAATAAATAATTTATGATATATAAAGATAATTTAAATAATAATTATGAGCACAATAAAAATTTATGACTAATTTTTTAAATACAAATTTCTTTGAAAAAGTTGAGGATTTATTTTATTGTGTTGAAAATAGTTTGAAGGACATATTTGTACTTTCTTCATTTTAAGATATTGTTTCAGTTAGGTTGACCGATTATATATATAAAACATGAAATTATCAATGTTGTCTAATACATATGGTTACATTCATGTGTATTGCCAGCCTGCAGATTTATAATTTGTTTATACTTTATACTATTTATATACTAGCAATGTTGCAGAACAGATTATTAGTTACATTTTTTTTTTTTTGTGACAAATTGAAAATCGTTGCTACATGTCAACTTTTAGTGAAGATTTAAACATTCGTCACCTAAAGTTGTTGCTAAAGGTTGAGCATTTGTAGACAAGAATTAAAAATGTCACAAAAAATACAAACTTTTGGTGATGAAATATATAATTCGTCACCAAATGTAGACTTTCGGTGACGAACGCCAAAAGTGATTAAAGAATTTGTAATTAATAATGTTAATTTGATAATTTTTTAATAGTAAGTGTGCTTAATAATCCTAAGGTTATTATAATTGACATTTATATATGATTTTTCATATTTTTGACTCATATTTTCTTTATAAATTTGTTTACATATATAGAGTTAATGCATTAAACATACCTAAAATTTTACATATTAATAAGATAAAAAATAATAAATTTAAGTTGACTACGATTCTTAATCATTAATATTTATTAACAATAAAATAATAATACATAAAAATATTGAAAATTATAAGCAATATAATATAATAATATATGCAGGTAAGTAGTACAAGATTTTAATTAGATATTTAATAATTCTTACATACATACAATAACAAAAACATCAAGATCCAGTATGAATCCTCTCGATACGCGAGGTTTGAGAAGATCCAATAATATGCAGCTTTACTCCTAACCAGTAAAGAGGTTGTTACCAAAATTATTACAAACATTACAATAAATAAAGTTTCACAATTATTTCATCGAAAAGAAAATAAAATATATTTTTTTATTCTAAGTGACATAAGAGTTAGTAAAGGTAAATGAGTTCGCTATGTTTGGATTCCCAATAAGGGTCTTTGCACGTTCAAAGACATCAATTAAAAAAAATCAAAGATCTTCCCTTAAGTGTTGGGTTATTAACACTCTCTTCCAACAACTTTTTGACTATAATTAAACTTGCAAAAGATATAGTGAATGAATTCCTAAATGCGATATGGATCACTGAATTTGATGATTTGTTAGTATGATGTGCTTCACCTAAGACACAGTTAGTATAAAACTTAAATAGTGAGTTAAGTCAAATCATATAACTAAGACAAATTAAAACACATGCATACCTGATTGAAAATACATAATAATTGGAATCGACAATTGTTCCAAAATAACATATTGCCTTAATCGTGTACCAACCATTAGGACATTATCATCATTCCATTTTTATCTATGTTCTTTTGAAGATTCGAATAAGCTTTACACAAGACATAGTATATACAATCAAACATTCATCTAATAGCTTACTATGATGCAAATAAGTTACAAATAATTGAGGAATAGAGGTAATTCAAATGATACTAAATACCTTGAAGAAGAAGATTAGCCATGAAAGGCAAGTGGTAATTAGTGTGTGTTGAGAAAATTTGTTTTGCATCGATTTGTTCTTCACTGCGTAGAATTTTCCCATATTCCTTCCATCATAGCTTATTTTTGCCATTAGAAGCCAGTTATCACGTCGACATTCCTCGACGAATTGATATTAATAGTTTAATTCTGAAAAATCAATTTAGCATAAATTCATTATATTTAATTAAATTATTTTTATAATCAAGTCCTACAAATTCTAGGCATGGAACAAACTGATGCAAAAGACACTTTCTGCATTCCATGTCTGTGTGATTTGTTATGCTAGTTTTGTCGAGGATAAGTCAAAGTACTACAGTTCAATAGTGGTACAAATTTGGTGTAAAAGAAATCATATGATAAATATATATGTACATAAACATATGTTGCAAATTGTGTCTTGGTACAAAATCTCACTACATCAAACGTTTTAGGTATGGCCCTAAGCCAACTACTTCATCCTCATCAAGACCAGTATATCTAACTCATTTTCAAGAGGAAAATCGATTACTTGTGGCTAAATTACAATGTAATGAAGAAAAGTTAGAACAAAATAAACAAAAGTTAGAACGTAATGAACAAAAGTTACTCAAATTGAAAAGATGGTCAAATAAATACTTGGCTTAAATTACGTAGATAGTAGTGATGATAAATTCTTATTTTGTAAATAAGTATTTTTTTAACATTTGTAATTAAAATTTAATGATATTAATTGTTTATATAAAATGCTTCTAATTTCTAATTATTTTTAATTTTATTTTTGTATAATATAGCCCAATAAAACAAAAAAATCTAAATATTACAAACAATAACATGGATTAAAAATGTAACCAATAATTATAATTAACATGATAAAATTTTCAATAATAATGTTTATTAAAAGATTAAAACCTTTATAAAAACTTTTTAGCTATATTTTGAAAAACGTTGTAATAAGTTTTGGCAATATTTTACAAAATGTAGCTAAAAAGTTTTTGCTACGAATATCGAATCATCGCATATAATTTTCGGCGACGATTAATTAATGATTCATTGGTAAATGTTATTAGCTACGTTAACTGTAATGTAGCTAATAACGTTTAGCCATGAAAGAAATGCGTAACAAAATATCATTGGCAATGATTCTGTCTATCATCGCATGTCTTTTTTTCCTACGTATTATACTCGTTGTGAAACATAATTTCTGACGATTTGATAAAAATGTTATCTATAGTATTTTACTACCACGATTTTGCGACAATTTAGGCGACAATTTATTATCATCGCTACAAATTATCATCGACGAATTCTATACTTTTTCGTCGCTAAAAAGTCATTATGTTGTAGTGTAGATAAAAGTTCTATACATGTAATCACTCTTCTACTTTTTTTTTTACCATTCAAACTAATTCTCTTTATGTAGTAATTTTGATAGTCACTAGAATCAGTTTAATAAAGTACATATTTTTTTCTATAGTAAAATCGCATATATGTTTAGATGACGAAGAAAATAATTTTAAATTCATTTCCCACATATTTCCTACCCAGAAAACTATTTAATTTCTCTTTTTTCTACATTATATAAAACAAATTGCTCCTATTGGGGAATCTCTACAAATTATCTTGACGGTTACAGACCACAAACATTACTGTATTGGCGAAAATGATGTTATTATCAACTACATTGATCGAGAATTACGGAGGTGCTTGATCACTTTTATTGTCCATGTAGTTCCGCACCCACTTCACACAATTTAATTTGAATTATGTCATTATAGTGATCATAAAGAGCATGCGCTTCGAGTTTTATAGGCCAAGTCCAACGTAATTATGCATTATACTACGACCGTATCTGTAAAAACTAGCCTTACAAACAGGCTTTAATTATAATAATCAAGATATGTAGCCTTACTCGAAGACAAGTTCTGTTTGCATGTATATGCCGCAAACATCTAGATGTCATTCTAGAACACAACTAAAGGGAATCTGACTCATGTTTTTATGTATAGGTGATCAAACATACTTCAACACTTGTGCCCAATAATCGTGAGCTTTTGGTCTTCTACACTTGGGTCCTATATATTTATATGTGTAAAGTTTCTGATAATGGATTCTTTGTTAGGTGACGAAAAGTGAGTTACTTTAGTTATTTGTTTGATCAACCAATGTCAGCTTGACAGTTTTTCAACTACGAATTAAATATGATATATCCCACACAACGATTCACCAATCCCACAAAAGTTGGCATAAAGTATATATGCAGTTTAGGTTAATTAAAAGGAAATATAACTGCACAAGAACCACTGGAATAGAGTGACGTCAGCCCTTTTATACATTCTCCATTTACCGATTATAACTTTATTATACTGCAAAGTTTGAGTAGATTTGATGCTATTTGCAACCATGCATAAATTATGCATACTGGTCAATGTAGTTTTTTGTCTGTATGTTCCTAATAAGAAAGCTCTAATCCAAGGCTAACCAGTTTGGAAAGTGACGAATGCACATATGCCATCTGAATGGAGAATTATTTGGGAACTGTAATTTACTTTTTTTTGTTCGCAAATTTGTTGTTACTATATTGCTCTATTCGACCACAATGGAGACAAAATTTTGCAGCAAAAACAGAATCGGAAATCAATAAAGAGTGGCACTCAGCTTATGTACAGTCCCGGGCTTCGAATTATTATATGACAATAGATAAAGAACTTACAGCTATAAGCAAACCGATTTTTGGTCAATGGATAACTTTCATGGAAATACCAGAAAATTTATAACTTAGTTATATTATTTGATAACATTGGGATAAGTTTTTTTGTCTGGTCAACGTCACCGGCCCACAAAGTGCAAGAACTCAGACAACAATGCTTATCTCTTCCGGTCTTCCCTGAATCGACCTGTAAGAATGGTTGCTTACCAGTTTGCACAGACAAGAATCAATTCCATCCAATCAGTGATCATGTGTCGCCAAGATCACTTGGGATCTCAGGCCGCCATAACAGGAAGGTGTAACTTAGAAATTCTCACTCACTTCTTTGTACCGTAGCTTGTCACTTGCCTTTCCTTTTGTGAACTTTTTGACTCTTACCTGTGTCCTAGTTTCTACATGATGCATCTTTAGTGAGGAGCTAGAAAGGCAAGAAAGTGTTTTGCTTGAAAGGTTCCTCATTATTTTTGAGCTTCACTCCAGCCTATGAGTCTCATCCTGCCATTGTTTCATGATTAGCTCTTTTCCACATGAGATCATTATTGCACGAATTAACTGAGTGAATTATTTTTTATTTAAATTTTTAAAGTTTTGACAGAATTTAAATTTAAAAGAATTTATTTTGCACTTAATGAAATGACATTTATTTGATATGTAATTCTTGATCGTTGTGATGTATGAAGATAAAAATTAAATAATATTTTATATTTAAACATAAACTTTGGTAAGTGGTTCAGCCGGATTCTGCTGAGGTCGAACGTCACTGTTTTGATTCATGGTCCGTGCGATTCTGACTGTGAGATACCTGCAAAACAGATAACGGCGGGCCGGGAGTTGATTCCCGGGAGGCCCCTCCGACGCTCAAGTCAGTATTTGTGAGAGGTTTTAGTAGATGAGAATATGGAAGAACAACTAGGGTTACAGTCTCATACCTCCATCCGGTGAAAATAGTACCTTATATATGCTGTGGATGCTAGGTTTACGTAGATCTTTGTGTTTCCATGGGATTCTGACATCTGATGGGCCGAACGGGCCATAGACCTGTGGAGATGGGCTTGGGCCTAGCACAACCGACCCGACCACATTCTATTATTAAACCGTCAAACAAACAATAAAAGTGTGTTACGTTCCATCCCCTTCTATCCCTAACCTCTCAACCAAACAGACCTAGTCAAAACGTAGAATTTTTAGGAGCATCTGGCTCGTGGCTAGAGACCCTGAACAACAAAACTCATCTCAACTTTTTAACTTTCAGTTCATCACAAGAGAGGGATGGACTTTCCCTCCGAGTTCACACTTGCTGAGGTAATATTTGTCCCTTATTTCCCTTTGTTCTTTGCCTGCAACATTTAGCCTAGTCTTGTATTTCGCTTGTTAAACATGCAAGTTCTAAACTTTAGTTTCAATTACCTGGTTTTACCCTGTTTCTGCGTCTTCTTGTAGTTCGTATGGCTATTTCTCATCGAGTTCCGATAATGGGTTTCCCTCCAACATTGTGTTTGTGGTTATATCTTTACTTGGGTTAGCGAGCTTTTGCGTTAACCACTTGATGGGCAATGTTGTTCGACTTAATTAGATCAAGATATGGATAAAGTATTGAACTTTGGAATCATTATGTAGGCCTATCAGTTTGAATAAACGATTATTCCATTTAATTTGCTATTTTGCAGCCACGACATTGTTATATTAGAGTTGAACATAGTATGTAGGTGTTCCTGTTAAATTAGTTTTATTTTCTGTGAGATAATCGGTCTGCTTTCTATGGAAGATGATGGAATTAGAGAGTATATACAAGGATATAGGAGAAGCATCGCTAGATCCAGAGTTTTGCCAAAGGCTTGCAGCCAGCTTTAGGTGGAGTATATATTGTCCTAAATTTAACAAAGAGAATTAACTAACTCTTATGCATAGTATCTGGTTTTAGAGAAGAAGTTTTGTCTAAAGATTGCTTTCTTTTCTGCAGCTTCTCGGTAAATCGTGCTGGGAAGCCAGCCATAACATGTGAACAGGTCTTTCTTTTCCATTTATCTTGCACATACATTATCTGTTTTTCGTTTTTAATAGTTAAGCCCACATCTAACTCTTAGCTTTCTCTTCCTATGTTTAGGTGCTGAGTTGGTTCCTGGAGAAACAAAACCCGTTGCAATCTAAAGTCACTTCACCACCAGTGTCTTCCAAATTGCTTGTTGATCTTTGTGATGCTAGCTTTCCAGATGATAGTCCTCAAAGTTCTCCCAAATCTAAAGGTTCTCCTTTTAATCATCATTTGCAGAATTGCAATGGGGATATATTTTGTAAAATAGTCTTTTTGTGTTAATTTTTTTGACATGGTTAGAACATTACCATCCTCACTATGCAAAACATAATCGAACTAGTAGAAATATGAAAAACAAGGAGTACAAGTTTGATTCATCAGTGAGCTCAGACCAAAACATCCATGGGAGTCTTGAACTAAAGCTATGGACTAAAGACCCTGCATCTGTATTTCCATTAGTGACAAGCCAATGTTACTGTGATTCCACACAGGTAGTAGCGCAGCAGACTTGTCAGAGTTGACATTTGAAGCTAAATCTGCAAAAGATAATGCTTGGTTAGAATTCTTCTCTTGGTGATGTGGAAATTCCTGCTTGACATAATGTTATATTTTTGGAATGGAAACTATACACTTTGACATCCTTTCTTTACATTGGATGATATTTGGGAATTTGCAACACGAGAATACTATTATAATCTCCCTAATTGTGATCATCATAAAATTGAGGAAATTAATTTTTTGTATACTAAGTTTCATATATTTTAATGCAAAGCTAGGAAACTGTAATTAGCATTTCTTTCCGTTCCAGGTATGACATTGCTTCTTTCCACAACTACAGAGTCCTTTGTACAGGGGAGCTTGTAAGATCATTGTATTTGTATATGTTTTTAAGATAGCAATTTCTTCAGATTGTAATGGGATAATTGTTGTTACATTTAAGTTTTGTAGTTTGATGGTAGATGTGTAGGAAAATACTTCTAAAAGGATCATATTTTGCACTGACCTTATAAAATTTGGGATTCTCTAATTGTAATCCAGGAAGTGCGTGTTCGATTTGCTGGGTACAGTAATATCCACGATGAATGGGTAAATCTGAAGAGGGCAGTGCGAGAAAGATCTATTCCTTTAGAACCATCAGAATGTGAGATTATCCAAGTTGGAGATCTTGTCCTATGCTTTCAGGTAGCTTACTTTCTCTTTTCACCGTTTTCTGAAGCTAAATTTGAGACTCTCCAAAAGTTGAATACAGGTCACAATCATGCGGATAGGGTTGAAGAGAGTATACATGGAACATTTGACTTTGGAACAAGTTTTGTACTAGAAATTTCACCCCTTCCCCCAACCCCTTTCATACAGTTTCAGGCAATGCCTACGGAGTGGTTAGAAGGGTCCTCATTTTGCCTTCTTGGAACATTCATCTTTGCAGGAAAGAAAAGAGCATGCAGTTTATTATGATGCACGTATACTACAAATTGAAAGGCAACCACATGATGCAACTATGTGCAGTTGCATTTTTGTAGTTAGCTATGCGCATAATATATTTGAGGTAAGTTGAAGACATTTATACTCTCCTCTCCAAGCTATTGCCTACTTTGCGCAATGATACAAAGAATTTTAAGCTACGCACATGTACATGTTACTGATCTCCTAATCATACCAGGAAAAGGTTGAGTTGCACAGGTTGTGTCGCAGGCCAACAAAAAAAGTCTCAAGCATTACTTCTAGTTCCTAAGAAGTGCATGAAAAGGGGCATCTGAGAAATGAAAAGGAAAGTCTGATCATGGCTTTTTTTTTTTTTCTTTTGTTAAACAGTGATGAAAATTGCAATGGTTCGTGTTTTTATCCACTTCAGCTCTCATTTGATCCAAAACAAGTAATTGCTAATGTTATTAGCATTATCAAACATGGAAACTGAACCATGATAAACATTATTTGACTTTTACAATGCCCCTAATGTAATGTCTTCATTTTTCAAACTATACAAAGGGAAGAAGATCATCCCTACAGTATTTGGTTGCTTAGGGAGGTCCAAGGTGTATATATATATATATATATATATCTCACATAACCGTAATACCTAAGGCCTTCTATATTTTTCTTACAATTGATTAATACCTATGTGCTCATGAAAAATTTTCTAAGCCTGCCTGCCTGCCTACATGAACCCCACAACCAGATGGCTATCTACAGAGAGAGCGGGATTGATTCAACAATGGAAGTCGAGCAAAGATCTGCAACCTACGAGACTGTCCTTCCATAACAAACGGATGCAATGTACAGATTCTTTGCCCACTTATCCTGCGTCACCCATATCAATATTTTTCAGGCCTCTGAAGCACAAAGACAAATTACAAAGAAAAGCTCGAAACCCATTAACATATAGTATATATTCACCTTTACATGTGTACTTGGAAATGCCGAAGTCCTAAGTGTCTCTTGCGTTTCATCAGGAGGTTTCCTTTTTGGTACACTAAGGACAAAAGCTGCCTGGTCCCAAGTCGCTGCAGTTGCTGTAATACGAAATCCTGAATCCCATCGCCTATGTATGCCTTCACTGGGGTAAAGGAAGTCAAGTTCAACTACCTGAAATCAAAATCCAGGAATTAGTATCTAGACCAGTGTTGTAGCTTCACCATATTTTGATAGAAGTTGACCTGCTGAGTATATCCCGCACCCCGAGACATGACAACGGCCCATCTACTCCCTGAGGTGGCCATCGATGTAACATGGAAGCCCTCCTTCCATTTTTTGTTAATCCATTTAAAAGGAAATGAATCGCTCACTTTGTAAGACTGCTGCAAATATAATGTACCTGGAGCCAACGAAAGCAAAGTTAACCAAGAAAACATTGCATAAAAAGTATTTTAAAAAAAACTGAGCATCTTTGACCAACCCTTGGACATTACAACTAATGAGCTCCCATTAGTTGCTCCAGCTATGGAACTAATGTAATAATTCTTTTCCCAGTGCTCCATTATCCATTCCTTCACAAGCCACATAATATATATCAGTTATGTGCTAGATATTTAAAGGTAACACATGACAATAGTTTCAAAGAGACAAGTAATACAAGAATATACCTTGTGAAGGAAATATGGAGAGAGTTCATAGACTTGCGCACTGTAACCAGTTCCAGCATCCATAATTAGGGCCCATAAATTTTGACAAGAAGCAACACTGCTAATATACAAGCCATCTTCATTTCCTTTTTCAATATGCTGTGCTAGCCTTCCATCAGACACATTATAGTGATACCTACAAATAAATGACAACGCTTTCTCAATTGACTTATCTTCATTTTTAAGAGATTTGATCCATCTGATCTTAACAGAAAAAATCATAAGACTGTACTGACAGGGCTACTGAATATCTTAAAAAGACTAATATCTGCAGGCTAATCATACCTTTGCTTCATCGGTTTACGAGCATTGTACACACTAATCCATTGTGTTGCTGGCATGCCCAGGCGGACCTTCTTCTTTGGTTGTTCATCATCTTCATCATCAATAGCCAACAGGCCTCTCTTCTGGCCAACCTGATAAATAAGCTTCACAGGATGCAGATTGTAGATTAGATATATATCTCATTTAAACAAATCAATTATAAGTTTAATGAATCTTTTCACACTAAATCTTAATTCATGGGTAAAATCTATGTTACAGTGGAAAAGAAAACTTTCCCGGCATCAGAACTCCAACTCTTCAATACCTTCTGGGCACCTTCTGTGTTGATTGCCCTAATTTCTGTACTGGGACCAACAATCCCATCAAAAAAGGATATGCATTTTGCATAGTTGGGTTCTTCATCAAACTTCAAATTCACAACATACTCAACAAATTGTTTAAACGGCTGAGGGCAAAAACAATAAAGGGCCTCTGGGGATGTGGCCATCTTCTTCTTGCACACAAGGAATCCTTTGTTTTTTCCCTAAAAGAACCACACTGTTAGAAAGCAATAAAAGACAAAGCACAATTTTCAACTATTCACCAATCACAAGAGAAAGAGAACGCATCCAATGAAACATCACCGTAAAGCTAATACCATAGAGAACCCGCAAGAAACCCACCTTTTGAATTTTCAACCGAAGCCAGTTTTGCTACAAAACACGATCGATTTCAGCTTCATCCGGTTGCTATCCTCTTCGCCCACAACCCCCAAAGTTCTTCAATCATCATCCTCAAAGCACTCAAGCAAGTAAACCCGTAATAGAAAACCCAAAAGTTGAATGCACAAGCCAACACTAGATCTCACTCGGCAGTCACCAAATACCGCTTCACCATCAACCAGATCTTATTACACTAGAAACCTTAAAAAAACAGAATTTGCAAGCCAACTGATAGGTACAAATCATTATCAGAGCCTATTGTAGGTACACGAACGTGCAAAGCGAGCTGAAACTATAGTATCACGACCAGATCTGAAACTACCTATCAACAATGTTTTTGGTGGTGGTGATAGGTACTGAAACTACAGTATCACGGTCAGATCTAGAGAAGATGGAAAAAAGAGAGCTGATTTTGGTGCGATGGAGGCATCTGAGAAGAGAGAAGAGAGAATCGGCGATGGAGGCATTCTGATTTCTGAAATATGTGAGAAGAGAGAAGAGAGGGAGAGGACGAGTTTTAATCCGATTATCAAATAACCGGTTCGTCAGAAAATCGGCCGGTTCATATAATTAAAGGTTATTAAGTCAAACCGAACCGGACACATGGCCGGTTCAGACCATTTTCGGTCAGACCGGCCGGTCCGGTCCGGTTTTTAAATCCTTGATCGGAATAGAAAATTTGATCCCTTTTGACTCGGTTTTAACTAATTTGATTAAAAATAAATGATTGAAAATTAAGTTGATCTAAATTTAATTTAGAATTTAAAAAATTAAAAACTAAAAAGGAAGCCTAAAATCTAAAAACACAAATCAAAAAGTTGAAATTTAATAAAAAAATTATTAAACTCAAATTTAGGATCGATAATTAGAATTTTGTTGAAATTTAAATGGATTGAAAGTTATTAAAACGTCTACATCTCGATCAACCTAAGATCTTACTTGTTAACTTTGTGTCTAATCGAATCAAATTTGCCACCACTACATGGATGTAATAGGCCATATCGAAGGTGACAAGTGTCCCCAATTCGGTGGGCAAACTACCCTTGTTTTGAGCAAACTTATCATCAAGCTAGGAATCAGACCTGCTGAAACCCTACATCTTACTCCATTATAGGAACAACAAAGCTGGCTTTTGTGTGTTTAGGTTTGTTTGGAATAATAGTAGGGTTTTGGAGGGGGTCCTCTTTACCAAGTCCATGTTCATGGAGGGGGTCCTCTTTACCAAGTCCAGTATCAAATGGTGAGTGGTCACAAATCAAAGAGGAAAAAGAATAAGAGGTACTACTTTAACTTGTTTGATCTTATCTCCGGTCAACTTCAAGTGGCAGGAACACGTAGAAACAGACAAAGGGCATAGGCAAATGTGCTGGATTATTCAAAACAGACATGGATGCTTTGTAGCAGATGCAGATGTAGGTCGTTTTAAAAGTTAACACTGAATGTGTGAGCTCAGGTTTCTCCAAAAAAAAAAAAAAAAAAAGAGGTGTTAAGTAAATCTCTGTCGTTATTTATAGTACAAATATTAAACCCTATTTAGAGTATAATTTATAGTATAATGAGTGCAGTTTTAATAATATTAGAGTGGAATCACACCTTTTTTCCTTTCACCGTCATGAATCACACCTTCTTCTCCGACCTGTTTAATTATCAACTAATCATAATTCTCCATGGAAGGTGATGTTTGTGATAAGACAACAACGCAACAACACTTCTCTTCCACAAAAGAACATTCAGAATCAGATTACACAGTAGATGATACTTAACCACTCAAAACAACACTTAAGCCCTTGCTAATTGACAAGTTATTACACATGAACTCGACTAGAAGACTAAACCATGGAATGAAGGTTGGTAGGAGATGAGAAACACAAGGAGGAGGAGCACAACAGCCACACCCCACGGTGAGCCACCGGCACGGTGGAAGGCACCAGGCTCGGACCCCGGGATCGGAAAGCTAAAGGTGGTACCGGAAGACAGCCAGTGCACTGCAATGACCAGAATCAATGGAGAAATTACCAGCAGGCGTTGGAGTAGCTCTGATGCTGTGGACATTATTGCGTCGTAAACAATGTAACCTAATAACCCACAGATGAGAATGGTGGCCGCCATTAGCAGCCAGTGCTCTGACAGTGTGAAACTTGAAGAAGATCTTGGTCCGGTTGGTGAAGAAGCCATGGGAAGTGGGAGTGTGTAGAGGGTCAGACTTGTGAAGACAAAAAAAGGAGCCCGAGTGTTTTAAGGGTGAATTGAGATATGGAAGTAGATTAATATTGAATTATTTGCAATTTATCCGAGATTAAAATAATGTCATTTACCTCTATTCAACTTAGGCTTTTTTTTTTTCCGATGCTAATTAGAAATGAAAATGGATCGGGCTAAATATAGGTTTGGTCTAATTTAAGGGATATGGTTGAGTAGAAGGGACTCATCCATCCTTAACCAAAGATCAGGAGTTCGATCTTTAACTTTAAGTATAAAGCAACCTTAAATTCTTGAGCTAGCTGTCCTATCCTATGAGGTGCCTATAAACCAACGAGAAGATTAGTCACTGGGTCTATCAGTGGATATCCTGATCTAAGACCAAAAAAGACATGGGTCTAGTCCAAACTTTTATGATGAGACTCGAACTTAATTCAAAGCTTAATTAAGTACAAGACTCTTAGCCTAAGCCTAAGCCTACCAACTTGAGCAATTCAAAGCTTGATCGGGCTCAAATCAAACCCCATTAAATATTTTTTTTAATGTTTTAAAAATCTGATAGAAATTTAAAATAATAAAATAAAAGGTTTAAGACTTAATAAATTCAACCAGTTTTAGACTATTATAAAATCAGTTAAAGATTGAATATAATTGAAGCTTTTGAAACATGATTGAAGAAAATTGTCCTTACCTATTAAAAAATTTAAAATTTAATTAAAAATAAGACAGTTAAATAAAAATTAATTAGTTTATTTTAGTTTATAAAAATCAATTAGTTTACAAAAATGACCGATTAATTCATAAATTGATTATTTTTTAATAACAATGATTATTAAAATAAATTGAACCAAAAAATAAAAATAAAAATTAAAAAATTTATCGGTTCAAAGTTTTCACAATTAATTAGGTTAAATTAGTTAATTGCATTTTTAATTAAAAATAAAAACAATATTATTTCCTTGAAAAATTTGAAATTTGACCGACTTGGCCAAGCTGGCCGGACAAACGTTACTAACCCTAATGCCAATACTTCTTCCAATGCGGGTCCCACCGCAACCCCCCAGACTTCTTCTTCTTTCATATTTCAAACATGTCTTGAATTGGTCAATTGGGTAGAGAGAGAACACATATAGTCTTCGCTTTTTCTTTCGTATTTCCAAACCCTAACCCTAAATTCCTGTTTGCCAGTCTCTCTTTGCCTTTGCAATCTATCGAGTCAAACTTAGAATTGGGCCACCAAACTTACGTCTCCCATTCTCAATTTCGTTCTTCTTTTGAAATTTGATTCCTTGGAAGTAATGGATAGCTCAATTTCACTATAATGATAAGCGCGGCTTCGCTGTGGTTATTTTCGCTTTCAAGGGACCAAGTGTATGGGCTTGAGCGATGCCTGAGCTTCGCATAGGCGCACGCAGAGGCCGCTCGTCGAAGTTAGCGCCGGAGCCGGGCCATTACGTGAAGACACGCGCCGCCGTAGCGAGGCAATCGTCGAAGAGGCCGAGGACGAGATTGGAAACCAGAAGATTGAAAGAGAGAGAAGAGGTTGGTAATGATAAGAAAGCTGTTGATGGTGGTAAAATCATTTTGATTTCTGAGAGAAAAGAAGAAGAGGAGAGTAGTGGGCCTTTGGGTTTGGAGGGTAAAAAGGGAAAAAGAAAGAACTTTGATTCCCTTGTTGGTGGTGAAGAGGAGAAGGATAAGAAAGTTGTTGAAATGGGTGATAATAGCGGTGGTTTAAGTGCTAACAAAGCTGGCCAAGAAGAGGAGGGTAGTACTGCACCTTTCCCCGAGACGGTATGTAATTGTGTTTTTGGGTTTATTCTTTTCTATGATTAATTCATTTTCTTCTATGAAATTTGTATTCATTTCATTGAATTCCCTTGTGTTTTGTGTTTAGTGGTCCTTTTTATTTCGTTCATTTTTTGTGCAAATATGAGATTATATCAGCTGGGAATGAGTTTTAAGAGCAATGCCTGGCCGTTATTTATTGATTTGTTGGAATATATGGATGTTCCGCTGCTTTGTGTCCTCATTTGTGTTGGATTGGAGTTGTTTGTATAGAGGTATTGTAATCTGTATGGAGGTTAGTTAGGTTCATAGATACGATCACCTTTTGGCTGCAAAGAGATCGCTCATTTTTTGGGAGTTGGGAGGTGCATGTATTTCAATCAGTATGTTTATGGAAGTTATTTTTGTGCAGAATCCTAATTACTATGTTAAGAGTTTCACTTGTGTTACACTCGTGGAATTTTTATTGCATGGAGCAGATCCACTGCATCAATTAGGTAAGGACATGGGGCCTTATAGGTAGCTAAGTCATTCAAAACTTAGTGGGAATCACTTACATTTTAAGGGTGGTTCCATTTGTCCCTTTTAGGTGTTACTATAATTTATGATTTATTTGTGCTGATGAGGTGGGACCCGATGTCACTACTCTTTACCGTATCATTTACTAAAACAGTAATCTCATTATTGCCTATTCTAGCTAAACTGTCGTTCAGAGCCATCATTAACCATTGGTCGAGCAGCATGTGGGGCTTTTTCAAAATTATAATAACCTATTTTACTCAATCGTCAAACTTGAACCAATGATTTTGTGACTTTAGTTATGGTTAAGTTTCACTTTTATAGTTTTGCTAGCTTTTTTTTCCTGGAGTGATCGATAGGGTTATGACATGAATGTGGGAAATATGTTGGTGATTGTTCAGAGCACATACCAAAAGAATCAAAAGATGATTCTTTCTTTTCCTGGGTATTTACATGGGTTGTTCTTGTCACTCGTATGTACAAAATTATATAAGATGTTTAATTCATATAAAAGTTGGTTGTATTTAAATATGCATTCGTTCTAATATTTTTTCTTAGTAATTGTGAAACTTTTTATTTTTTTTCCTTTTCCAAGGTTCAAGTGGGAGGATCGCCTGTATATAAGATAGAAAGGAAGTTGGGTAAAGGTGGATTTGGTCAAGTCTTTGTTGGACGTCGTATTTCTGCTGGAAATGACCGGCCGATGGGTCCTGGAGCTTTAGAGGTAAAATTTTGTTAGAATGATAGAACTATTTCCCTAGATGTTTAATCCTTGTCATGCAATATATTTATCACTTTTCCTCCTTGTGTTTCTTCAGGTAGCTCTGAAGTTTGAGCACAGAAACAGTAAAGGCTGTAACTATGGCCCTCCCTATGAATGGCAGGTCTACAGGTAAGTGCTTTTGTTTTACTTTTTCTTCATTTTACTGTATAAATGATTCACCTGTGGCATTTATTATTTTGGATTTGGGATTTGGGATCACTAATCTATTTAATTCTCCTTATACTTTCATTTCTCAGTACTCTTGGTGGTAGCCATGGGGTGCCTAGGGTACACTATAAAGGAAAGCAGGGTGATTACTATGTTATGGTACATGTCACCAACTTGCTTCTCTTACATTTGTCTCAGAACTTGTTCACTTTCTTAATGTTTACACTTTTCAGGTCATGGACATGCTTGGACCAAGTCTCTGGGATGTATGGAATACTTCTGGCCAGGCGTGAGTATATCTACATTAACATCTGTATCCATTCGTGTACACCGATGAATAATGCTAAACTGATACATATGTTTCTGTTTAAATTTTGCTGGTCTCTTAGTTTGCTTGTCATGAAAATTGGATCAACTGTTATTTTTGAGGTTGTCTTGTTGTTCTGTATCCCTCCCTGTGCTTTTTCCTTTTTGTTGTTGATAACTTCCTTTCTATTTTTTGGCATGATTTTTGACGTATCATGCATAATTATCCCCTTTTCATGTACAGGATGTCTCAAGAAATGGTGGCTTGCATTGCAGTAGAGTCATTGTCAATCCTAGAGAAGATGCATGCAAGAGGGTATGTAATGAGAATGCTTTTGTCTATTCTTTTTTAATCTTGGAAAGCTTGAGAAGTTGATATTGTTTCTACTGATACTAGCTTCATTGACTATTCAGTCCATTTAGCTGCTGATTATTCTCAATGTAACCTGTGAACTTAGATATGTGCACGGGGATGTTAAGCCAGAGAACTTTTTACTTGGCCAACCGGGTACACCACAGGAGAAGAAGTTATTTCTTGTTGATCTTGGTTTAGGTGACTACAATCTCATTAACCTGGTGTCTTTTCCATTCAATGATTTTGATATTTGTCTCATTGCTAATTAAAATTGCAGCAACAAAGTGGAAAGATGGTGGCAGTGGGCAGCATGTCGAATATGATCAACGTCCAGATATGTTTAGGTGAGAATGGAGTTGATACTGCGGCTAGTGTCCAGTGTAGGTCCTTGAACATTATCTGTGACATTTTTCCTCCTTAATATCTGTAGGGGAACTGTTCGATATGCCAGTGTTCATGCCCATTTAGGAAGGACTGCTAGTAGGAGAGATGACCTTGAGTCCTTGGCATATACGCTTATCTTTTTGAATCGAGGCAGATTGCCATGGCAAGGCTATCAGGTGCCAATTCATTTTGTGTGTATTTGAACATTTATGTAACATGTAGGCACATTATCAATGTCCTAAACAATCCTCGTGTATTTCCTCTTTGGGTTAGAATAGCATTCTAACATCTTTGTCTCTTTCCTTTATCTTTCTAATCATCTTAGGGAGATAACAAGTCCTTCCTAGTTAGCAAAAAGAAGATGGCAACATCTCCAGAAATGTTATGCTGCTTTTGTCCACCGCCCCTCAAACTGTTTCTTGAGGTTGTGGTGAATATGAAGTTTGATGAAGAGCCAAACTATTCCAAGCTAATTTCTTTATTTGAAGGCTTAATAGAAGCAAATCCAGCTATAAGACCAATAAACACTGAGGGTGCGCAGAAGGTAATATCTTCAGTAATATATGCAATTTTTCTGTACTGTTTCATTGGAGTCTTATAATTATTCATTCAACTGGCAGATTATTTGTCAAGTTGGTCAAAAACGTGGTAGGTTGAATGTTGAAGAAGATGATGATGGTCAACCTAAGAAGAAGGTTCGTCTCGGAGTTCCAGCTACGCAATGGATTTCTGTTTACAATGCTAGGCTGCCTATGAAACAGAGGTATATTCATGTTTTGATGCATAATCTGACTCATGTCCCAGTAAATTGGTAAATATTTAATTCATAATAAGCACTTCATTTAAGAAGATGAGTCTTTATTTTCAGCAATCAGGAAAAAAAAAGGTAATTGGTTAGGTTTGGAGGAGATCCCTCATTGTGTTCCGTCATGTGTTATTCTTAATGGGGGTTTGCGTCAGTTTAAAATCAACTTAAGGAGAACATGGGAACGGTTTGGGATCATCATTGAGCCTTTCTTATGTTGATTTTGTTAGATTCTTCCGCCTGCCAATTTTTTAGTTTGGTATATGATTCAGCTTCGTTAATGGGCTTTTTTATCTGAGAGTTATTAGGTACATTGTAATGTTACTGCACTTCTGTGTTTTTAGTTACAAAGAGTGAGGATAGAATCATTTGTTTTTATGGTGTATATGCTTACCTGCTCTTGTGTATTTTTAGGTACCATTATAATGTTGCTGATGGACGATTGGAACAACATGTGGATAGGGGAGTCAATGATGGGCTGCTTATCAGTTGTGTCGCATCATGTTCAAATCTTTGGGCACTAATTATGGATGCTGGAACTGGATTTACACAACAAGTTTTTGAATTATCACCATTTTTCTTACACAAGGTGAATATGTACAGCAACACATCAGTATATTTATGTATATATAATATATGAACATGTTTTCATTTTAACCACACCATATTGCAACTTATTAACAATGTGTAATTGGCTGCCCAATTTTACAGGAATGGATTATGGAGCAGTGGGAGAAAAACTATTATATTAGTTCTATCGCTGGTGCTAACAATGGAAGTTCCCTTGTAGTGATGTCCAAAGGTTTGTTAGCGTTAAATGAACTAAGTGTCTATAATGTATGTATTTTACAAGCACAAGAGGACTGAGATTGAATTAATCCTTGAACTTAAAACTCCAATGAGGTCATTTTTATTTTTTAAAAAAACCTTTATTTAGACTTTTAATTTATTCATTTACATTAAACTAGTCTAAATTTGACTTTCAAACAAAGTTTCAAGATATGTACAGACATAAACAGTGGCATATACCAAATTAATTAGAGTAACAAATATCATTTTTGTTCTTTACTGCATTCAATAGTTCTTCGATAGATCAAATAGTACTGATTAAATGTGAAAATTGAAGTTGAAGATCTAATTGATTCTAGATAAAGTTAGGAGATCTAATTGAGCATTTGACTGAATCTTGAGAACTAATTTGAGTATTATCCATGTTATAATCATTGTGGTATTGCTGCCATTGTACTGTTTGTCACAAAATTGTCATTTTGCAGCAAGTGCGTCACTTTTTCCAGCTTAACTTCCAAAGAAATTTAATTTTAGTATGCAATTTGTGTTTACTTGTACAGGTACTCAATACACTCAACAGTCATACAAGGTCAGTGACTCTTTTCCCTTTAAGTGGATAAATAAGAAGTGGAGAGAAGGATTTCATGTAACTTCAATGGCAACTGCTGGATCTCGATGGGGTATTGTCATGTCTCGCAATGCTGGCTTCAGTGACCAGGTCACAGTTTTTTCCCTGAATTTTTTAACTGTTGATGTTTGGTGTACATAATTAAGTAGATGGTTCTTGTGAAGTTTTTCTTGATCTAGATTTGCATTTCATAAAGCCTCTCCAACTAAAGAGCGAGCACAGATGCTTCTATTTAAATTTCATGGATACCAAAATTTCATTTCATTTGTTTCCAGTTACTTTCTTAATTTTTTTTAACGTGAAACCTTCAATTTTTTCTTTATTTTTTGTTCTTTTTGCATTATCTTACCTCGTCACTTGCTGTTTTTGTATTTGTCATTTGGATTTAATAGGTTGTGGAACTTGATTTTCTATATCCAAGTGAGGGAATTCACAGAAGGTGGGATAATGGCTACAGAATTACTTCAACTGCGGCGACATTTGATCAAGCTGCTCTTATCTTGAGTGTGCCCAGACGCAAACCAGGGGATGAAACTCAGGAAACTTTGCGGACTTCTCAATTTCCTAGCACACATGTTAAGGTACATAATCATGGAGTGCAAGAGTTGATCTAATCATATGTAAAACTAAAGACTGATTCCGTTAATTTGGTGGTCTTGCACGGACACTGTGTTGGCTAGTTTTGGGGAAAAGATATTCTTGGTTTATTAGCTTCTCTAGTTTCTCATTGGTGGATCACTATGCTGTATTCATGGTTGTTTCTGTTATCTCTGACCTAGTTCTTATCAGTATAATTTCTAGACACTACATTCCAGTTTTTGTAGTACAAAATTTCATTATTCAACTTTGTTAAAAATTAGTTTCTGGGATGCATTCTTACATCTAACTTTGCTGCCTCATGCAGGAAAAATGGGCGAAAAACCTCTATCTTGCTTGCTTGTGTTACGGGCGTACTGTTTCTTGAAGTGCATCTGTAGTTGCAGGGAAATTTTCTGCAACAAGAAGAAAATTGAAAATGATCAAGTAGTTTTGATGTTCCTCTCTCCTACCATATGTCTATCCAATTTTTCATAATTTTGTACAAAATATTATAGGAGCTCTGGCCTCTTGTACTGGAGAGCTTTTGATATGTCTAGAACAGTTCACATTTGAAGATTTAATTTTTATCTTTTATTTTTAACATTTACTGCAACAATTGCACATTTCCATTGCACTTGGCTTGAAGGAACTTGACAAGTATTGGCTCCATAACCAGCCATTGAACCCAAACTTTTGAGGGCGTCTTCTTGAATCTGGATGATATTGACAAAGGATAAGCTACTGGATGAAGCATCTAGTCATTTATAGGACACATAAGATGAGGAGTTTGCAGACTTCTCCCTTGTAGTTTCCAAATTGCTCTGACCAAGTATCTGCAACGTTCTACTAATATATAGGATGACAATTAGCTGAGTTTGAAATAGTTTGGCCTAAAAAGAAATGACCTTCGGTCGGACTTCAAGTGTAGACTTGTGCATAGCGTCACGATAATGTCAAAAGTTGATTTGAGTTCGTTCGAGTTAGGGCTAGGTTTAGGTTGATTTCGGATCAAATTCAGCTCAATGAATGAGTTTTTGCATTTTTTATATGCTTCAAGCTCAAGCAACTTCTAAGTTTAAGCCCATTTGTTTCAAACCCGACGAGGTTCAAGTTCATAAATCATTTTGAATTCGACTCAATCCTATCAATTACTATCCTCTATACTTAAAGGTATGACTTTTATTGAAGCCAAAATCATAGATCCATGGTAAATTAAAAAAAAGAGAGCAAACAATGGTTTGTGGGCATAGCACTTTCCTTGAAAAATCAAATTATGTATGAAGGAAGAAAAGTTTTGTTTAGGGCTTTCCAAATATGTTATTGTTTTTATATATATAAAAAAGAAGCTTGTAAAAATCGTTGAGCAAGTCCGGACGTCCTAATTCAAGTCGAAACAGTTTGTTTCCATATAAGCTATAAACCCCATTAAAGTTTCGATCTTTTTGTATAAACGATGGATGGTCCATAAAAGGACTCAACTTCACTTGTAACCATCTCCCTCCACTCGTTTTTCTTGTAGACTAACCAACGGATACAGTTTAGTTTGAGCGAGAGAGATGATGGCATCACCTAGTCCTCATCTCTCAGCCATTCCACAGTGCTTGTCTTTATCTTATCCAGCCTTTAAACATAGCTGTAAGTTCTTTCCCATGACGACCCTTCTCGGTTTTATTTTTTTCCTTATCTCTAGTATATTGTTTTACATGATTATTAAGTGAATTTGAGCTTTTTGCAATCTTGGTTCATTGTCAAGTTATCATCTTTTCATTGCTGCAGTCAGGCTCAAGAACCCTTTTTTTAAAAAAATAAATGTTAATATAGCCAAAAAGCAGTTAGCAGGAATGAACTATCTGGGTAGCTTTTGATCTTGGCTGAATTGTCAAAAAGGTCTCATCTTTCAGGTTTATAGTTTGGTTCTAACCTCGATTTTGTTGGCCTAGAAAAAAAATAAGGTTCAGTTTCATTCTTCACATCATCTTGGTTGTCTTCATGTGTTCAAACAATTTGTTAGTGTCGATTAAGCATTAACCCCCTGCTGAATGTTCGCAGCTCTGAAATCCAAGGAAGTTGGGTTTCGTTTGAGGTCAAGTTTGGAAAATGAGAGCTATAGTTCCAACTTTTCTGATAATTCATCAGAGTCTACCAAGAAGAAGGTATGGTATTCTTTTAGTATGACACTTGACCATTTCCATGTTGCATAGTAATATTTGTAGTTCAACTTGTTAAATGAAAATTGAGACCCATGTCTGAATTTTGCTTATCACCGATAATTGAATTCTTGGTTGGACAGACAAAGTGAAAAACTGATAAAGGGAAGGGTGAAGATGCATGATTACGCTTTCAAGTTCGTAGTTATGAACCATCAGAAGCAGACATCCTTCGATTAGTGTTTTCGTTAGATGGTAGCTGTAACTTTTTAGTAACTGATTCTATGGTTTATTACTGACCGAGTAACAACATCAATTTTTGTGATAGGTACCTCAAGTATCAACAACAAGGCGGTGGTGCCTTACTTGCTTATGTTCATCTATGATCTTGATTAACAAATCTGGGACCTCCATTGGCACCCCAAAGGCAATTGCTTCGGACGGAAAAGAAAGAGCTGTATGTCGGAACTGTCTCGGCAGTGGTGCTGTCATCTGTAAGTGTGTTCTTCTTCTCTTTTACGGTTCTTAGTATCTCAGCTACTTGTTGTACCTATGGTAACTGTATACTCTTGGTAAAATCTACAAAATGATGTGCCTGCTTGGAGAAAAGTTTCAGGTGGTTACTGTTACTAGTTAGATCCTAGCGAAGTAATGATTATCAATTTCTTATGCTTTTTATGCATACAGGCTCTGTAGTAGCTTCAATGTTTGTTCATATATATCTGGCTTTGTCTATCTTTTAAAAGTGTGAATTAGATCTTGTTATTCGTTTTGTGTAGGCGATATGTGTGGTGGCACTGGAAAATGGAAGGCTCTTAACAGAAAACGTGCAAAAGATGTCTATGAATTTACAGAATGCCCTAATTGTTATGGTAAATTTGATTTCCTCTTGGTCCCCTTCCTTCACATTACAACTTACAGGTCCTTGATCTGCATATTATTTTTCTCGTCTCAAAATCGATCTTCACATTGCATTTGAAAGCATGGGTCCAAAGTCAATTACAGTTATGAGCAGATGCCTTTTTTAGTATGTAGCCTCTTTATGACATTTACAGGGAAGGATCTGAAATTGAAGCAGGTTTTGGTTCTGTTGTTGGGTGCTTCATATAGTGATGCAAATGATAGAAATTGTTGAAGATTTGTGTGTATTAAACTGGAAATGTTGACGTTCAACTGAAAAATCGAGTAATTCTGGTAAAAGTCTAAAATGTTCTTAGAATCGAAACATGTTACGTTGTAAGTTGTTCTCAACTTATTTGATCAGAGGCATCAACAGCTGCATCCAATTTTTTTCTTCCCGCCAAACAAATTCTTCTCTCTTTTTGGCTAAATATTTGTGGATACTTTCCTTGAAGATTGACAGATTCTTGGTATAATCAGGTCGAGGAAAACTTGTGTGCCCTGTCTGTTTAGGGACTGGTTTGCCAAATAATAAGGGTCTTCTTAGGAGGCCTGATGCGCGGAAGTTACTTGATAAGATGTATAACGGCCGGATCCTCCCCAGTTCTTAAGTTACTCCTTCCGCTTTCCTGATGTACCTTATTAGTAGTTATCTCTATGAACAGACCATACTTCAAGCTATCAATTCTATATAGCACAAGCTGATGTTTCATCTGAAGTTGTTGCAGTTTGACAGGTTACTTCTCAATCAGAGATTTTCATGTTACTCTCATGAAGTTTTGTCTGTTCCATAAAACGCCACATAATGAGTCAAAAACGATTTAACCTGAACAATTCTCCTCAAGCTGTTCACATGGTAGTTTCTGGTCAGCCTCATACTTCTGCTGTCTTTCATGTCAAGCAATGGTGATTTCTAGCTGCTGCCGACTGTCAACCCTCCCATGTCCAACCACCCAATTCCGATGTACCCATACTAACGGCCTCTCTCTGTATGTCAATTTTCAAATATGTACACGTACATACTAGAGCAGTACAAGGACACCCTTACAAGACTGAAACTTGCTTAGTACTGTATCACTTCCTTATCATTTATATAGTGGTATTTCAATTTCTTCAACATTGTTTTTTCCAGTGTATTGTACAGCAAAATTATATCTTCATTAGTATCCTTACTTTACCATACAAGCTTTGAATGTTTAAATCTGGCGACGGGATGAATGGTCGTTGAAAGACTTGAACTTGATGCTGGAAGCAAATGGATCCCTTCAAGAATCTTCATGACTTCACTCAGTCACCTCCTCAAGATTTAATTTTAAATTAGCAAAGGCTTTGTTATGAATAGTGACTAGACACACTCAGGAAGGGTACTTTCAAATTGTGCACAGAGGTTCATCCTTGGTAGTTGGGTAGAGAAGAAAAGTTATGCCATCAAAGATTCAAACTTTTCCTCTTTTACTTTGAAACCTCTGAGGAAAGTGATGGGCTAAGGTTAAGGAAAAGTCCCCATAAATTGAATCTGAAAGTTCTGATAGAAATTTTCATGTATATGAAACCTTTTACATTGTTTTACTAGCAGGAGACACTAGAAATACATTGTTTTACTTCAATAGCAGGAGACACTAGAAAAGAGCAGAACAATTGCCCAACAATTGAAGAAGGGCATTGAACTCGCTCTATGGTTCCATTTTTTCTGCTTCTGTCAACAACTTTCACAACCTGAATTTCCTACTCAGGCTCAAGTTTGGTGACTCTTTCTAGTTTTTAGGCATCTCCAATCTGCATGCCATTGACGTGCGTCGTCTATTTGAATGATCTCATTACTTCCACCAGACAAGCTCCTGTGTATGTAAACACGTGAATAGTTTATGCTGCTTATTTACAGGATTGTGATTGCTGTCACTCTTTTATTGCTTAGCTTCAATGTTCTTGATGTTCTCAACATTGTTCTTTCCATATGCGCCCAGCAACTTTCAGCTTCAACTCCTGTCTGTCACCACCCGAAAAGAAAAGTGCCAAGTTTCTTGGAATGATTAGCCCATCTTGGCTGTCTCGAACCTTCTTATGACTATCTCGAATGCTTCGCGGAATCCCTTGCCATGTAAGCTTTCTGCCATTGCCACCGACTTCCAGACTGTAGCTAAATTGTCTTGCCTCATCCTCATTTCCCATGAATCTCAGAAAGGCCATGTAAACAGGGGAAATTCCCAGCTGGAACGCCTCAAAGTGCAAACAAAACTGTCGGCCAAAACAATTGAAAATCTGGACCAGATAAGAAAAGATCAAGCTTGGATCAAATGATTAATAAGATGTCCATGATTCGGTTCGCCTAGAGTGAGACTTTACCGTTAACATCCAAGTCGCATTGTCAATTTCTCTGGGATTGGACTTAACATATCTGTGATTGAAGGTGCATCCATCATGCATATCAACCTTGTGATCATTCTTGAGATGCATAACGAGATATTGGATGTCACCTGTGGCAGGACACTCAGCCCCAGCATAAGGGCAATTGTATGGACGATATCTGCAGTTCTTCTCATGTTTCAGCTTGCAGTAATATGGAAATATATCATAACATCCCCAATTCTGGTACTTGCAAGACAGCTCTAGCGACTCAGCAACTTTCTCGAGAGCCAAGCACCTTATGTTTCCAAGCTCTCCACGGCAAGTTGGGCACGAATTGGATACTCTAGCCTTGCAGCTTGAGCACAGTGTATGGCCATTGGCACACTGACATAACAAGTTGACGGATTCATCAATATGGTCAGTCAAAAGTCATCCAAAACTACTATCCTGAATGACAAATCATAATGCCTCTCATAAACTATCTTTTCAGATTAGAGAAGAAAAGCTTGCACTCATTTAATCATTAGCACGTTCAGACAGACTATCTTGACATGTTCTTATAACAGAAAAAGCAAACCTGGTAAATCGGAGGGTACATTAAAGTCATGCAAACAGGACAATCAAGTAGGTCTTGCACATCATTTGAGGATGTTCCAACATTTCCACCAAAACCTGACAAAGATTTTCTGAAGGGGGAACCTCTTAACTCTCCACTGGAAGTTGCTGCATCATAATCTGCAAATACAACGCATGATTCAATCATTTTGTTGTAGACAACACCTCCAGGAGCCATTTTCTTTTAGCCACCAACCCTAGACAGATCAGTCTCTAGGTGCTAGATCAGGATTGCGACCTAAAACTTTGAGCTATCCACAGATGGCTCCGCCTGTCAAATCTAGAAACTGGTTAAAAACTCAGCAGAATTCGTTCTTTATGAAATCAAATTTGGTTGTGATGAACATCTTCCATCAAGATTCATCTTTTCGAGATCATAATTTAAGCTATGTTGCTCAATTTGTAACAAAGCTAGAAGGAACGATCAATCTTTTAATAATATCAGTAAGAATAAGGTTCAAGTTGGTTATGCATCCAAAGTGTAGATCTTTGAAGTAAAGTACAGAAAATTTAACAACAAACCACAAAATGTTCTGACAGATTTTGTTTTTCTCTAGAGCTAAAACAAACGATCTAGTTATGTCAGGACTACAAAACTAAACCAAGAACTGGAAAGATTTGCGGAAGGAATCAAAGGCATTATGATAAAAACAGAAAATAACAGAAAGAGTGTGGTTCTTGTGTGCTTAACAGACTCTTAGAACAAAAGATCAAAATGACAAAAATGGCAACAACATCTAACATCTTCCATTCAAAACTCCAGATTTTCAAAAAAAATGCCTGGATATGAATTTATGAAACTATAGACCCCTGCACTTGATTCTCCAACATGAGTCAGTGAAAACTAACCAAGAACTGAAGAACACGTATGAAGATTTGGATCCATAATCATGATCAGCCAACAAAGAAAGCTGATCAAATGACCTTTAAGACTTGGAAGAAATGCCAAGTCCAAAAACTTGAATATTCATCAGCTTTAGCACCTGCTCAATAATTGAATCATTTTTTGACACCAAGCAAACAAAAAGGACGAGAAGGGAAAGTGGAGACGTGGATCAATGTCCGTGATTGAAGGTCTGAATACGTTGCGTGTCCTAACTTTGCCTAGTAACATCAAATGTGAATAAGAACATACAAAAACAATGTCTTATACACAAGAAGAGTCAAAGAACAGGATTATGGGATCTGCCTATACAGCAACTGACAGGTATATCTAGTGACATGAGCAGAGCTTGTACACCTCTGCATGTACTGATGTTGAGTTTTTTAGATTTATTTTTAAGGTATTTAAAAAATTTTACGTATATATTTTTTTCTATTTTTTTAATTTTAAAACCTGTTTTCTTATACTTTAATCAAATAATAATAATGATAAAATACTGATAACATATACATCACACATAAATAATCAAATAAAACTTATATAACATTCTAACACTAATTCTTAAAATTGAAGTAAATTAATTAAACCCAATTCAAATAAATTATTAACTAAAATTGACTCAAATAAATTACTAATTCGACTTAAGTTTAAGTAGTTTATGTCAAATTTAATAATTATGTTAATTTATCGTATTAATAACATTTAATTCGTTCTTACACTTGTTTTTTTTGTTATTATTTTTAGCCAAAATATAAAACAATATTTTTAAAAAAATTTAAGTTAAACATGTCTTTTATTTTTAGGGAACAAATCTATATCCTATCATCTTGTGTCTAAATTATCTCAATCATTTATTACAATAAATTATATGGGTGTAGAGGGAACTATATTAAATCTTCTATTTTAATTATATTTTATTAAATCTCATTCGTATATTTATATATATGTGTCGGTTATAATATTTTCATATCATATTTTATTAAATCTTATTTATAAGTTTTTATGAATCCAAAAAAGATGATCTCTTTTTTCTTTTTTATTATTTATATAATTTATATAAATATATAAATAAAATTTAATAAAATATAATAAGAAAGTAAAGATGATCTCTCCTCATTTTTATTATTTCCATGATCTTACTTTTCATTATCATAGCTGTGACCGTTGAAGCTTTTCCCATCCCATCATTTCCCATCTATTCAGGCTTTGGTTTTCCCATTCATCCTTGAATGTGACAACGACATTTCCATCACGCAACGTTCCTTTCATCTTCCATTTAAGCTTGATTTGACTTCAGACGGATAGACGTTTGAACAAAACTGCCTGGGATTCGATTACATACAACCACCCACTTCTCGATGTATCCATTTCCGTTGGCTTATCGGGTGAAAAGTCAAGCAAGATTGCATCTTTTTTGGAATTGGGTCTGTTGTTTCAGAGATCCCGTAGACTTGAGCATTCTTGATTATGGAGTGGATGATAAATTAATAGTATATATATGTGGAGATGTGTATCAGAATCCAAAGACCAATCACAGGAATACTGGTGTGAATATTAGTGGCCTTTCAGTTAGGCTAGGATGAGGCCCGGAGCCTGTTTCGTTATTTTGGGGAAACTCGGGCCCATTTGTCATTTCTAAGTTTTTTTTTTTCTGTTTTCAATTTTTATTTTTATTTTTATTTTTTATTTTTTATTTTCTTTTTTTTATTCGAGGAAACCTCATAAGTAGGCCAAGAGGGCACACCTTTCTAAGGGCCCAACCAGCTCTCCACCGCACAGGCGGGCCAAGGGGGCACACCTCATCATTGAGGACCCAACTAGCGCACCACCTATGGTTAAAACTCCGGCTACCCCAGGCTCTTACAAGAGGGGCTAGCAGGGAATCGAACCTAGGACCTAGCCAAAGCTAAGCCCCGCTCTCAACTATCTAGCCACACCCCTTGGGGGCTATTTTTTGTTTTCATTTTAAATAAAAAACAAAATCTTGTTTGTTTTATTAATTTTAACGTAATTATATTTTTATCATCAACAATAATTACATATATGTCTCTTTATCCCGTAAGACTAAGGGTGTGAACTATCAGACTTTTCCAGATCTCACGCTTCAGCGAGACTTCAACTCGGTTTTGATAATGATGATGAATAATTACATATGAGATAAAATTTAAAAATAAATTATTTTTAATTAAATAAAATTATTTTAATCTATTATATAATTGTTATTAACACGTGATTAATTAAATTATTTTATTAAATTAAAATAAATAGTTTATAATTTAACATTTTATTTATAAATTAATATTTATTTTAATAATAATTTAATTATTAAATCAAATTTTATTCAAATTTGTATATTTTGGCGATATTTTATATTTATTAATATTTATTAAATTTAATTACAAAAATTAAATTAAAATTATTAATTAAAATTAAATTATTTATAATTCTTATTAATAATTTACATATTAAATAAATAAATAATATATATTCTTAAATCAGATTATAAAAATATAAAAACAAAAAACAAAAATCACTTTTTATAATTTTCATAATTTTAAAAATTGGAAAAATCTAAAACCAGAAAATAGAAACCAAAAACTCAAACAAACAAATTTTTTAATTAAATTTGAAAACAAAAATAAAAATAAAAAAAGCGAACAAACCCTTAGTTTTTTTCTGTATATTTGGCAAAACGATCTTTGTAAGCCTTGATTGCTTGTATAAATCCACTGGGAAACTCTGATAAAAGATTCATGCTTT
>JANZLC010000200.1:386081-420242 GCA_026413385.1 Erythroxylum gracilipes
AAATTAATCACCTCAGCAGTTTTTGTTGACTGTTTTCAAGCACTCAATGAATGGACTGAAGAAATGAAAATATTTCAGTATTATCCACAAAACCGAGGCCGATTTGGACCAAAGGCAATAGTACTACCAGGAGCAGAACCACTAGCCACCTACCTATTATTTCAAAGCGGATTAATTGACACAATCTATTTACAAAGCATGAATCTTTTATCAGAGTTTCCCAGTGGATTTATACAAGCAATCAAGGCTTACAAAGATCGTTTTGCCAAAGACAGAGAAATATATATCAAGTTCTATAGCAGTTATCCTATCTTCGAAGTTAAGGATCCAGCAGACGAAGCAGCAGTCATTGTACCCAAGATAGCATATGTACAAGTTGGAATCAGCAATGGAGCCTGTCCACCATTAGAACCAGCATGCAAACACCCATTCAGTTGGGATCTTATCAATCAATTCAATCTCAATTGCATCGAAGGAATACTCATTCAGTGTCAAAGAATTACGAATGACTCCTGCCTCAAGATCAATTACAAAGGATTCAACATGATTTTGGTTTCAACATACAAGACCGCTATAACCACTGCAGAAGTTCATATACTTCAATCATTTATGGAACCATTCACACACTTAACAGGAATCTTTGAACCACTCACAGACGCATGGAAATGTGCAATATGCAAACAGTTAAGAGACTGGGCTATCCATTCTTGCCCTCTCTGTCCGACACCAGAACCCACTGATAGTGAAGTTACAATCATTGAAGACTAAAGGAACGGTTCAAAGTATATAGTCAAAAGCACTAAACGATGTAGTCAAAAGAGGAAAAGCAGGGTTACTCGATAACCCAGACCCCTGTATAGCTGTAAAGAATTTGTCTTTAGCTTTCTTTTTCTTTCTTTAGTTTCTTTTACTTTTCTTTATGTCTTTTCTTTCGTCTCACCGACGAATCTGTTTTACTTTTATCACGTGTAGTTCCTTTACTTTTGTTATTTTCTTTTCTTCTTTAAGCTTTCCGCTCCCTATATAAGGAGCTCTGGACGATGAAGTTTGTATGAACTACTTTGAATAACAACTTCGTTTTCCAAATCCTCTTCGCATACTTAGCCTCTGTGTGGCGTTCTTTGCAGTCAGGAACAGGTATTCGTTGTTATTATTCAATGCTAGCTTCATCACTATTATTAATCATATTATTCATCATCATACTAATCATTCATCTACATCAGTATCTTTTGTTTCTTATCAGATATGGCAAATCAATACACATACTTTGAACACAAGCGAACACTTAAGCAGTTAATCACACGAACTTATGTTAGAGAAGCATTCATCAATGAAAGCATCACCACTTATGCTGCAAAAAATAGGAAAGCTCATCGCATTCTAGAAGAAGCACCCCCAGAAGAAATAGAACTCAAGAACACTGCTAAGCTCATCATGACTGAAACAGCAAAAGCAATAGAATTATGTTATGAAATGAAAGAACTCATTGTTCAATCTAGAGCCAATTATAAGAAGCTTATTTCTCAACTTATCTGTTAAATGTATTTCGAACAAATCAGACATCTTAAGCAATTAATAAACCAATGTTTGCAGTTAGAACAAAAAATTCATTCTTATATACAGACCTATGAAGAGACAATCAGTCAAGCTAATGAACATCATTATTATCATTTAGCTTTAGTAACGCAAGCAATGCTAGCCCAAATTCAATATGAATATCAAGCAGTAAAAGAAACTAGAAGACGAGCTGAAGAACAAATGAATAATCTAATTAGTTAATCATTCATCATCATGACATTATTTTATTTCATCAATTATTGCATGATTTATTTAATTCAATTAATTGAATATTATTTCTGTTTACTTTATTTACAACCATTATTATTATTTTTACAATTAAGTTTGATATATGTTCATAATTTAGATCTTGATCATTATTTATTTATTAGTCAATATTATCCAAGGATCTGTCTTGATTATTTATGGCGCAAAATATTTGAATTAGAAATCTTCAGTTATTTAATTATAAGAGATCATGACAATTATACTGATCATATCTACAATTATGTTGAATCTGATAATGAATCAGATAATGAAGCATTTATAGGATATTATACATCCGATACAGAATATTTACAATTAGAAGATGTAGATACGAATAATTCAGAAATATCTGCTGAAGATAGTTCAGCAGATATCTTATACAGCGATAATGAAATAGATAAACAAAATCCTTTTGATTACCCAGAAGACGAAATTGAATTCTATACATTAGACATAAATGAATACTAATTGTTCAATCTGTTTTACAATTAGAGAGCAGTTGATAAACACCGAAGACACTATAGCAAACATTAATGAAAAAATTAGTTATTTTGAAGAAAGACTTAATTATTTACGATTTACTAGTATAAATAGGCAAGCCCTTAGACAGTATTATCATTCAATAGAAATTTATAGACAACTACTATTCTTTACTACGACTTTATTAACATCTTTAGAATCAATTTACGATAGACATCTAGAGTATCATGAACGATAAAATGACATCCACTATACTTGATGTAGACACATTAGAATTATCCGAAGCATTAGGAACTTTTCAAGTTAATACATTAATCAAAAGCGATAAAAAGAAACAAATAGCTAAAGCCCAATTAAACCTTAAAACTGGACAAGACATTTATAAAGAATCAGTTTTTAAAAATTTATTTACTCGTGACAATCTCATCTATTTTGGAAAAATGGTTTATGAAACCCCCGTAAGAATTGACCAGTGTAACGGGCATTTAAGAATTAACCTAATAGATCAAGAACAAATTAGTAAACAATTATTATCCATTCCTGAAAAACAACGTATCAAAATAGGATATATTCACCTTTCAACCATTCAGATTTTATTAAAATCAACATTTCAAGATGGTATAGATTCACCCATAAGAATGGCTATTCTTGACGAACGAATGACTGATCTCAATAATCAAATTTTAGGAATTATGAACGGAAATTTAGCTTATGGAAAAATTAAGTTCAATACCCGATTAAAATTAGGAATCCCACTTATATCACAAGAATTAAACAAAACAATAACAATAGCTTACAAGTTTTATAAGGAAGATTTAATGTTAGAAGGACAATATCCATTTTCTATAACATATCAAATTAGTTATGCCTTATCCAATTCACATCATAGTATTGAATTCAAAGATACCGAACAGATTTATTTAGATCAATTGTTTAATGACGTAGCAAAAGTAGGAATCAAGTTTCAACAAAAACTCACTCCATTGCCCTCTATTCAATATCCGATACAACCATCTATGATAGACAGAAGACATTCATTTTCTTCACCATCTTTAGATATTCCTCGTTTATCTAGAAGCATTTCATTGTCTATTCCTCCATCTCTGCAACAATCAGAAAAAACAACAGTTAAGATAACTCAACCTACTACTGAATATAATCAAAGAAAATTGGAAACCATACAACAACAAATTAATAATCTGTCTAAATTTGTACAAGATAAATTATGAGCACTACCCAATTAATAATGGAATTAACACAACTAGTAACCGAGTTAATAACTCAACAAAATTTATTAGAAACTAAATTAGAACAAGCCGCTCAATTACAATTAGATATATTTCAGGAGATAAAACAATGTAAAATCCGCATAGAAAAAATAGAAATAGAAAGGGACCGCAAAGTGGTATCAGAGCTATCTAAATCATGGAAACGCAAATAAACTCAGCCAATACTCCACCTTGTTCATTTTGTCAACTTATAATAAATGCAAAAACCATATTAGACGAAGAATGTACAGAATTTCACAATCAATTTACTACGGAATTACATCAACTAATACTTTATGATGAACAAATAGATCATTCAAATACTACCGAAGAAATTGATCAAACACTAATAGAAATGAGATATGAAGTAAAAGCAGCCTACAATAATTATCTTTATCTTAAAAAACGCTTATCATATTACACTTATTTATATAATTTTCATAAAGTACTTCACCATTATGACTAATTATTGTCCTATATGTTTACTTATTACAGAAAATATAAACCAAACCCAAGAATTAAGAAATAGATTTCATACAATAGCAACAAATGCAGAAGACCAATTACTAGATTATATAGTTAATAATCCCATTGAAAACCTCAATTCAATAATAATAGAAGAATTAAGATCACAAGTAGAAGAACTTTTTGAAAATATCGAGCTCTTTAATCAAGAAATAGAATTTTATATCAATCTACATCAAAATCACATACAATTATTACATTAATAATGGAAAATTCCAATTGTGAACAATGTACAATATTATACAATCAAAAAGAAGAAACCCAACGATTAGTACATCAACTCTATGAAGAAACAGAACGAATAGGTAATAGATTACGAAATTATATTAATCAAAATGAAATCCCTAATAGAGGAGAAATTAATAAAAAAAGCGAACAGACCCTTAGTTTTTTTCTGTATATTTTCTTAATTTTGCTTCAAAAACGTTGGCTGAAAGAATCAATGTTTTTTTTTTTCTTGGTGAGAACAAAGAAATGAACAAGATACAGAAACTTAACGATAATACTCCTACACCTCTTAGATTAAGTTTATGTTGTTTTGTTTTTTTTTCTTTAAACCAAAATTTATGGAACAGGTAAACATGTCATTGAATTTTAAAGTGAAATATAAGTAAAGGCCGTTCAAGTTAGTCATGAAATAGACAAGAAGATATGATAGAGTATAAGTAAGAGACAGTGATTTGAAACTCGGATGGACACTGAATTGGAAGCCTTATTAATTACCGTTTTGGTTGAATCGGTCGAATCGGTGTGACGTCATAATTATGTAATAATTATATTTAATTATATAAAATATTAAAAATATTAAAAAAAATACAAAAATATAAAAAAATATTTAAAAACATTAAAAAAAATATTGAACCAGTGGTTGAATCGGACCGGTTTGACCGGTCAATTGACCGATTCTAACTGGTTCAATTAAGAACCGATTTTTAAGAGTGAATCGAATTAGATAGTCGACCGGTCACCGGTTAAACCAGTCGAACCAGCCGATCTGGTCTGGTTTTTAAAACAATGGTTAGAGATAATAACTTAGTCCAAATTTGGTTCGATTTGAGATGAAATTAATGTAATAAGTTTGATTTAATTAGGTTTAAGTCCTAGGTTAGGTTTTATCAAACCCGAATTTAAGCTCAGGTTCAAATTTGATTTTTTTTAAGTTGGAATAATTATGATAACTTTATTTTAGATTCAATACTTATGTTTGACTCGGCGTATTAATAACCTTAGTATAACTTCTGAAGGCATATCTTTTTCCAAAAAGTGGACAAAATATAAGAGAAGATAAGTTAGAATGGTAAATTAGTTTGGATTCAATTCAATATGCCTTAGTCTAATTTAAAATTAATGAACCAAACTTAGTATAACAAAGTTTAAATTCGGCTTGACAAGTTTTTTTTGAATATAATTCATCATGAATAGGGATGATGAAGTTCAAACTCGATCCAAAGTTAACAAATTAAGTTTAATTTAATTATATTTAGATTCAAAGATTCAAATCTGATAAGGATTTTGACTCAAATTTAATAAACGAGCTTGATTTAGTATAATTTAAAATTAACAACCAAGTTAAGTTTGACCAAACTTAAACTCATACTTAGTTTATAAAAACTTCTCAAGTTTAACTTCTTAATTTTGAAAATCTAGAACTGGTTCAATCCGACCCATTAGCAACATTACTCATGAGAGATTTTCTATCAAAGTTCGATTATTTTCTTTTTTAAAAATAAATTAACGACAAAGCAATGTTGTTTCAACAAGCAGTAGTTGACATATTCAACAAGTAGTCCTTGAAAGCAACCCAACTTAAAACCGTGGCCTAGAAACTGCCTCCACAGGTTTACACGCCTAATTACGTGATTCTGGTTTGGCTGTTCTGGATAATTTGAAGAGTAAACGCCAAGGAAAGCATGCGTTGTCATGGCCAACTCAACAACGCTTTTATCTTGGCTTTTGTTCACATTTTTGGTCCTCCACTCTCAAGAGTCACGTTCTTCTTTTCCGTCAGGTTTATCCTTATTATGTCATCATCGTCATCACCATAGCCACCTCCTCCAATCCCAATGAATTTATGAATTAGAAGCCAATCATACCTCAAATCAAAATGGGTTTGATTATTAAATCACCTCCTCCAATATCTATGAATTTATGAATTAGCAATATTGAATTATACCTCAATTCAAAAATGGACTTGATTAAACATGTGGCCCAGAATAATTGGAAAAACTATAACATGTTAGGCAAAAGGAAGCTTCCTTTGATTTTCTCAAAGAGACTACATGCAATTGTGGACTTGGTTAGATAAGACCAATAAGAAGAGTAGTTATCTGAATGTTTCTTTGGCATGTGGTCAATTAGCAGCTTCCATTAGCTTTATCCACAAGTCAAGGCGGCGGCGGCTAAGGCTTTCCAAGTCTTCCTTTGAAAGTCCTTTTCTATATATAACTAAGTAACCTCCCTCATCCATAATTTCCATTGAACAACTTCGTATAATTCTCCGAAAACAACCTTTGCATATCCTGAAATTCTTAAAATCATGGGTCTGGAGGGTTCATTAGCTGATGTTTTGATGAAGGTGGCCATGTTTGTTCTGGTTCAAGCTCTGGTTTATCTCATACTCTCCAATTCATCAAACATCTTCTCCAAGAACAAGATGAGATCTTGGAGTTTCAAAGAAGCTCGGTCTGCCAGCATTCGTCGTATTTTGGCTACCGTCTCTGATGTTCCTGCCACCGGCGAGTCTTCACCGTCCATAAGGGGTTCAAGAACATCTAGCCAAGATGTTCCAATATTTGATGATTAAGTTTGCTTTGATCTCCTCAGATGTTTTACTTCTCTGTAAATGACAATCTCTCTGTATTCTGTGCTTCTTAAATACGATACAAAAAGAAGCCATAGATTTCTTCTTTTTTAATTTCCAATTTCTATATTGTATACATTTGTTCTTTTGAAGTGATTAAACATAAATATACTCTTTATTTGTATTGTCTCCATCTTTTACAGTCTATGGGAAAAAAAAAAAAAGATGTTCAGTACATGATGCATTTTGATGATAGACGATGGTGAATTATGCCTTTAGAGCCTTTGGCTCAGGTACTCTGCTATTTTAAAATGAATAGCTTAGATCCTCTGACATAAAGTAGGGCCAGAGTACTTGGGTCAGAGGATCAGTGCCGTGAATTATATCCGGTGCAGGTTTAGATGGAATGATTGATTCAATCAAACAATAAATTATTTTTGTGCTAAATGCCTTGAATTTAAAATGGTGTACAAATAATTTTAATTCGAATTGAAGAGAATAATTAGTTATGAGTGGGCCTTCCTGCATTCACGACCCGTTAGACGACTAATGGAAATGTATTGTGATGCTATTTATTATACTTATGCTTGACATTAAGTCCGGCCCAACTTGAATGACTCAATTTCTTTTTTAAAAGAGATATCATTTTGATTTAATTTTTTAATACATCTTCGTTTTGGTTTAATTTCATGACATATTATTTTGGAGATTTTAGTTTAGCACAAAAAAATCTATTATTTTTGTACTAAATGCTTGAGTTTGAAATGGTGCACTAATAATTTTAATTCGGATCTAAGCCTTTGTTTGGATGCTTAGTTACACAAGGGAATGGAAAGGAAAGGAAATCTTGTATTTCCCTCCCTTTCCTACCAAATTGGTGGGAAAGGGAGGGAAATTGCAAAATAAGAAGCAAAATGGCCCAAATTTCCCTTCCATTCCTCTTAATTCTCTCCCTTATTCTTGTCCAAACAATAGAAAGGAAGAGAAATACAATTTCTTTTCCTTTCTCTTCTCTTGCTTTCCCTCCATCCAAACAAAGGCTAAGAAGAATTAGACTTGAAAATAATTAGATAGGAGTGGGCCTTCCTGCAGTCCCGACATAATATTATATTAGTGAAAATTTGTTCTGATACCATTTATTATAATTAAGCTTGATAAATTAAGTTCGACTCAATTCAAACGACCCAAATTTTCTTTTTAAAATGAGATCATTTCGATTTAATTTTTTTAATATAATGTCATTTTAGCTTAACTTCTTGATGTAACAATATTTTGAGGATTTTTAATTTACTATCGGCAATTTGTCAAATTATACTCAAGTCTTTTAAGACTCGAATCTAATCTGATTATTTTTAATAAGTTAGAAAAAGCTCAAAGTATGATTGGGTTATCGTTGTTCGGCCAGGCCCAAGACTAATTAAGTTTCAAGTTAGACTGTGCTTTGAATTTTTTTTACATTTTAGGTTGGGCTTCGGTCAGTCTTTCTAAGCCTGAATTCTAAATCATTTTTTAAATTTAGGATCAAGTCTAGTATAAAATTCAGTGAACTTGATAAATTAAGTCCTACCCAATTCGAACGACCCAAATTTTCTTTTTAAAATGAGATCATTTCGATATAATTTTTTAATATAATGTCATTTTAGCTTAACTTCTTAATATAACGTTATTTTGAGGATTTTTAGTTTATTATCGGCAATTTGTCGAATTATACTCAAACCTTTTAAGACTCGAATCTGACTTGATTACTTCGAATAAGTTAGAAAAAGCCCAAAGCATGATTGGGTTATGGTTGTTGGGCCAGACCCAAGACTAATTAGGTTTCAAGTTAGACTGTGCTTTGAATTTTTTTTTTTTACATTTCAGGTTGGGATTCGATCAGTTCTCCTAAGCCTGAATCTTAAATCATTTTTTAAATTTAGGATCAAGTCTAGTATAAAATTCAATCAACCTGCATTTTATCTATCGATTTTAGATTGGAAAGAGTTCATATTTGACCTAAATTTTTTTAAATAAGTAAAAACAATTTTAAAGTCGAATAAGGATTAAGTTTTCATACCAAATTAAATTTAAACTCTTTTTTTTAAATTTTGAGTCAAATATAAGTAATTTCCTAAGTTAAGATTCAATCTCATGCGAAATCTGATCAACCTCCATCTGCATCTTGTCTATTGATTTAATGTCAAATCTTCTACTTGAAACATTTCATTCCTAGCTGTTATTCGTGGTTATGCTTCAAGAAATTAAATAATAGCAAGTTTACACTGAATCTCTTAATAATCTCATCGTCATCATTGTTATTATTATTGGATATAATATGATTATATATCATATCTTCTTCAGAGAGAAGGATTTTTATTCTACACGTCATTCGAGCTTATTCTAAATTCATCGATCAAATTGAGCTAACGAGACCTCCATCACCACTTGGTCCAGCTAAGTTTGTATTAACTCTTCTGCAACTCAATCTGACTTCTCCACTTGTTCCTGTCAGGACACTGAGATTCCCCATTCTGATCATGGATACTATAAAGTTTTCAAAGAAAACTGTCTGATTGGACGTGAAATTGTTGACAATGGGAATAGTATCAGCTCCAGTTGTTGAGAGCAGCTCTTGATCGGTCTGAAGTAAGCCATAGTGTGTTTGGAGATTGGAGAAATAGTTATTATCGAAACGATTGGGAGTTGTTGGATCAAGATTAGCCAACACACTCTCATTCCCACCTTGTGGACAGAGCTGTTGGAGTGTTTTCAAGTAAGTTGAGTTCAGGGTTGGATCAGGAAGATTGGTGTCGTTGAAATCGTATAACCGGCTTATGAAAGTTACACATCGAGCTCGTCCAAATGTGTGAGCACCTAAAACAATAAAACAAGTGAAGCATCACTTCGGTCCAAAACGGTGTTAACCACTTCGAACTGAGCCTAGAAAATGAAGCCATTTTACATTTTAATAATTGACTAAAATAACATTATTTTGACTACTTACACCAAAACGAGATCATTGTCATGTCAGTTCGAGCATGTTCAAGCCAAACTCAGCATGTAGGGGGTAGGACCAGGCCAAAACATGATGTCGTTTTGGTATAATTGACTAAAACACACCATTTTAGTTAATTATGCCAAAATGATACTGTTTTGGTGTTGGTTCAGGCTGTATATAGGGGTCGGACTGGGTGGTTCGGGTAGTTAATTGTTTCGTTTTTGCTCTCTTTCTAAAGAAAATGAAGTTGATGGTACCTGAAAGTGAAACAAGATCGGTGTTGTTGTTAAGTCCAACATTAGTGAACCTTGCCTTGAGTTCATCAAGGGTATCATTAGCAGCTGGAAGGTTGAGATTTGCCAGAGTTCTGTTTGCTGTTGTGCTGTCTCTTCTTCCTAACAGGTTTGTCCATGGAGGCCCTCCTGCCTGTATAAATTTTTTTATCAAGCTCAATGATAGAATAACCCAAGTTATGTCACAGACAAACTAGGGTCAGGGTTTCAAAATTTGGCACTTTTAATCTGTATTCATCAATGAAATTGTTTGTGTTTCCGTTCGAAGTTTTGACGCTCGGGAAATAGTTACTTGTTCACGTCCGGACTAGTTCAATAACAACTTCAATTCGAGTTTAAGAGAATCATAGACCCGAAAATAGCTACAGGAACTTGTTAAACATACCAGATAAACAGATCTTTCAGCTGCAATGGTAAGTAGGTCAGCACAGGAAACGACTCCAGGACAAGCAGCCTCCAGGGCACTCTTAATTCTATCAACAACATCGAAACCTCGAACTGAGTTGTTGTTGCGAAGAGCATCTTTCTCACTCTGTATAGTTGCTGAATTGTCTAACAGAATTGATGCATCACAACCCTGAAACAAAGATCAGAAACTTTCACCAATCACGAAGTTTCTACTCTAAACTACTCCTTATCCAAGACTTGAGGAAAAAACAAATAAATGAAGAGTGTTCTTTTCAGTTACAGTGACAAAACAGTCATGGAAGTGAAGCCTAAGAAGGCTGGCACCGATCCTGGAATCATTTTGCAGTGCCTGAGCTATAACTCCTTGAACAATACTTGTCACGTTTGGACATGTTTGATTATAAAATGTTGGAGATAGCTGACCATAGGCCAGTGATCCTCCAAGCAAAATTACTGCACAAACCAAAACTGAACTCGTCTGCATTTTGCAAGAATAAAAATTTTCAGTGTTTATAACTTGATCAGGGACTGATTCAATCATGCATTTATAAAGCAGAAGTAGGAAGTAAAGACACGCTATTACTGAACAGTTTGACTAAATTGCAAAACAAAAACGTGCTATAAAAAGTCAATTTAATAACGAGGATAATAAAATTGAGATTCATTTTCAATAAATCTTCTAATTTGATCTTTCAATCTTGATATTGATTTGATTTTGCATGTACATTTTATTTATTTTTATTAGTGTCATTTGATTTATTCCTACATAAATATCGATAATTCCGATATTTGTTTTTATAAACTCGACGAATCTTCTGTTGGAAGAGATAAACGCAACTCTCCAAAGAACTAACCAAAAATTAACAACAAAACACTCTTTTACTTTAATCGATAAATCAACGTGAGAATAAGAAACTTAGCAAGAAATCAAATATCAAGATTTACGTTAAAAAAAAAACTCTCACTATGGACCAAAGGGATAAGCAAATTTACTATATTTAAATAAGAATTTACAAAGTTTAATATCTCACCCTACAATTATAAATTGTCTCACAAAATTTCAAGATTGAAACTAAAGTTGATATGTTAATCATCAAATTCTCACATGAATTCCAAAAATAATAAAAAAATGAGAATATTATACTATTTGTTTTCTCTATGTTTTTCCTCACTTTTTGGTGTTTTGACCACTCACCTATGCAAAACTTACGTATCTTCTCTTTTATATCACGAAGTAAGTTTTTCTACATTGTACATAATTACATACATAAGCAGTAACGGAGTTAGAAATTTATGATAGGAAGGTCCAAATATTTAATTTTTTAAAATTTTGAAAGGCCTAATGTACCACTGACTTCTAAATAACTCTGTTCTTTTATATATATATATATATATATATATATATATAATTAAAAATATTTATTTTTTTAAATATTAGGGAGCCAGTGCACCACCACTAAGCCCTATATGCACCACTAAGCCCTATATGCCTTCGTCTATGTACACAAGGCCGTATAAGTGACCATATATTTTTAGCATCCCCTCTCTCACAAATGTACACAGTCACAAAGAACTACATGATTATTATACACGACTATGTATGTCATAAATATGAACTTATACACAACTGTACATGTTATGAATACAGGGGTGCACACGACCGTGTTTGTCTTCATTCTTAGTATCTTTCTCCCCCACGATATCTTTCTCCCCACGATTCTAAAGACTAATATGATTGATCGACACGACCGTTTAAGTCAAAGACACGGGGGTGTGGTGTGTCAGTTCAAGGTGCCTTGCACTTTAGAAACGCTTGTGAAATCACAACACTTTTTTTTTTTTTTTTTGGGATGTTTATATTTGAAAGTTCTGTTCTTTCAAATTATAAGTTAAACTCTTTTACTTATTGAGATTTGAGACTGAGAGTACTTTAATAGTAATTAAATATCACGTGTCACGTTATAAATAATCATTAGGAGTAAAAGAAAATCTGGTGATTATTTTAACATTTAAGTGACATATACTATTCTTGGTAAGAATTTTTTTTCCATTAACCATAAGTAATTAACTCTACTTTGATAATGTCAGGATTACGTAAATCACACGATATGAATGTTTAGTTACATTGCAATTTTATATTCTATCCCATTTTCAACCATGCGGACTTATTTAGACAATCTGTTAAACCTAATTTACTCTGTCTATTTCTTGTTTATGATTGATTTGAGTTCTAACCTTTTTATGATTAGCATTTTCTGTCGTCTTTGCAATGACAACATTTAATTTGTATATATATTTTTCCGGTAGCTACACGTGTCATTTGGAAATATTCGCTCTATTAGTTAGAAATAAAATTGTGTATTATTGTTAAGTTGTCATTTTGCGCTTATTTTGTATTTAATTCTCTTTAATGTGTTGAAATTATTATTCAAAATTAATGGAATTATCTCGTAATTGTTTGCAAATGATTTTCAACACTTTAGAGATGAAATTGAATTAAAAAGATGAAAAAAAACAAAAAAAATCCTAAATTTCATATTGGAGCAATTTAGTGACTAAGCGTGGACACGTATAAAGATGAAATCAATATGCATATCTATTTTCAAGATTCAAAATCGAGATTTTTACAATTTTTAAAGATTAGATTGCCATCTTATCAAAGGGATCGACCACATATACGTAATTCGTTATTTGCTGAATATCACTAAAAAGGAGAGAAAGGAAGGATCCAAAAAGCATAAAAGAGAAGGATTTTTACTGCAGATTTAAGATTGTATACTATTAAACTTTTCATACTATGAGTTTTAACAAGATTTTTATTAATTGTTGTCGTTATTGTTATTATATTTTTTTGGGGTGAAAATTATAAAGTTTTTTTAAGTAATTATTATCTTTTAGATACGTATTGGATAGATCGAATGCAACAATCCTCAAATTGGGTATTTTAAATAAATTATTTGATAAGTTAATTTCAAAATAAGTGATGGACTCGATCAAAGTGAGGTTTTCAGAGCCTAAAGTATCTCCATCTTAGGCTTGGTATTTTGGTCTAGACTCGAGGGTTGGCACGAAAGACCTAGATCAAGACCAAAATATATTATTTTATTCAATAATATATTATTTTATTCAATAATTATTGATACAATCGACCTCATTTTGTTTAAAATCTGATTAACCCCGTTGCCAACCCTACCCACACCTAACCGACCATACTCTATATCTTCAAATCAATTAACAACTGTATAGCCATGTTTTTAACACTAATACTACAAATAGAAGTTGACACCGACAGAAAAGTCTTACGGTTGATGATTGTTTTCAACATAATTAAGATAATTTTCAAAAGATAGTACTCAATTTCTTCTTAGACTTCTGCAACTTATAAATGCTTTGTACTAAACCTTTGTCTTGTCAAGAAACTTTATGAATTCGCGAACCTGTATCTTTCTCTTTTTGCACCAAGTAAACTAATGTAGTCACATCTGAACCAGGTTTTCAACTAGAAATTTAAAGACAAATCAGACTTCCAAGTAATAACTTGGACTTCTTTTGTATTTCACTTTGGCAAGAAATGGAGTAGAAAGGAAGAAAGTGACGAAGATAGTTACATTACCCTGTAACAAGGTACATGAAGACAATGAAGGATACAAGTTTAGTAATATGAGAAATAGTGACTTTGTTACTTGTCCAGTTAAGCCTCCAATATTGAAATTAATGTAAAACCTCAAAGCGCAAGTGAGTTAGTAGGAGGCGTTTTTAGTTTAAGTGAGATCGCGGGTTCGAACCGTCCTCATGTATGTAGTTATTTAAAATTTAGGGTCAAAGTTTTACCTTCCGTAAGGGACCTATTTGACTCGAGCGGGGATTAATCTAGATATGAATAGCTTAAAAGTACTTTCTTATAATTGAGACCCTCCTAAAATATCTCGTGAGAAACTAAAAAAAAATGTAAGGAAAAAGTACTTACAATTGGCATATTAGATTTAACCCGAGCTAGCCTGCATAAAGTCAAAAGATTAGGTTCGAATAGTAATTTTGATCCAAATGAGTCAAACTTATTCAAGTCATTTCAACAAAATAAAAAATAATTAAGGTTGGTTTAATTTAACTGACCATAACAATATCAATTTGATATTAGTCCGAACCCAAACAAACGCCCATAGTTTCTCGCATATTCTTCTTTACTACATGGTGAAGCCTAAAGGAGAATATTCCTCTTCATGAAGTGATCTCATGTACTCAACATATTTCTGTGTTAACATCATCACGTTCATCATCTAGTCTTTGATTTGGTTGGCATTTCGTCCCAATATTCCTCTTCATGAAGTGATCAATATACACAACATATTCCTGTGTTAACATCATCACGTTCATTCTTTCCAAAAAAAAAAAAAAAACATCATCACGTTCATCATATAGTCTTTGATTTGGTTGGCATTTCCTCCCTAGCCCTATATCCGAGTGAATAATAAAATCCATTTTGACGACAATTTAGATTAGGGTTAGACCTGAAAAAAAGTTCTTTAGATTTTAAGTTAAGCTCAAATCTGATTTTACAACTTGATCCGACCTACCAATTAAATAGCATCATTTTATTAAATGAGTTAAACAAATGAAGCTGGCGAATGTTTTATTAAATGATAAATTAAAAAGAAATTAATTAAAATAATGTCATTTTATTTATAAAATATAATCGGACTTTTCGGTCTTTCTGACTCCAATCCAGCTTGAACTTTTGGCTACGTATAGGCCACAAAAAATAAAAAGGTTAGCCTAATCCAACATATTGCCATTCATAATCTTTGAACAAGGATGTGCCTATTATTGCAATATTCAGTGTTTACCACAATTGAGTCCTCCTCATTCACAATTGTCATGATATCTGCGATCATGGCAGAATCCTCAATTCGCAGTTTAATACCTTTTAATCGACAAAATTACCTGGAGAATTATTGCAACCATTGCTTTAAAGCTAAGAAGACTGTAGTTTTGGAGTAAAGAATCTAACTGGTTATTCACACGCTTCATCATTTATTTGTCTTCTTATTTTATTGGGACAAGTAATCCAAGATAGTATCTTACAATTCATAACCAATAAGTGATTCAGAACAAGCTGATCATATTCTCTTGAGAAAAAGCATGCAAACGAAAGACATTTTAGTTGACCCTCTTATACAATCGGTCCTGATCTCTCCCTGATTTCCTGTCAGAGTATTGGTATTCCCCATATTGATCATTGATCTACTAAAGCTGGCAAAGAACTCTCTCTGGCTACCAGCAAATTGGTTGACAATGGAAGCAGTAGGAGCTCCATTAGTAGAGAACAAAACTTGATCAGATATTAGAAGCCCCCGGTTGTTCTGAAGATTTATGAAGTAATTGTTGTCGAAGGTATTTGGAGAGGAAGGATCAAGGTTGGTTGTTGTACCACCATTACCACCTTGAGGACATACCTGACGACGCTGTTGCAGGTAGACTGTGTCCAAGGTTTCATCAGGATTTCCATTACTGAAATTGCAGAGACGTGGACCAAAAACTGCGCACCGAGCAACCCCGAATGTGTGTGCTCCTGAGCAAGGAAAAAAAAGAACCAAAGCAATCAGAGAATGTTTGTAAAAGGGTGATAAAAAATTCAAGGTTTTAAATTGCAGACTCCGAGTTATACTGTAGTTGCTGATAAAAGGTGAAGTTACCTGATAGAGCAACAAGATCAGTAGAATCTAGTCCAACAGCGTCGAACTTGTCTGTAAGATTCCTAAGGTCCTCGAAAGGTGCAGGAATGGCACTAATTCCACCTCGATTCACAGTCCTGCTATCTTTTCTTCCTAGTGGTACTTCCCATGTTGGACCGCCTACCTGTTAATATATATATTTTTTATTATAAGGGAATAAAAAAAAACAAGCTAGTTAGAAGAAGGCATAGATCGGCGGTAAAATACGCCGTGTGCGTCTCGGAGGAGACAGTCTAAAATAGGCAGTGGGGGCTCTTGGAGGATGTGTAGGCTGGGGTCGGAGAGGACAACGATGTCAGCAAGGAGGTACGCACATTGATTCCCTTCCAGAGGAACATGATGGCACTGAATCTTCCAGTCGCGGTCAAGAAGACGCCGAATACCTGTCACCAAAACGGAGTCATTAGACAAAACAGGGGCAGAAGAGGAAAGTAAATTGATAACTTCGAGAGAGTCCACTTCAACAATGACTCGTCGGTAGCCCAAAGTCCAGGCGAGGTTAAGCCCCGATTGGACTCCCCAAAGTTCCGAAGAGAGAGGGGACCCCCTGGGCAGACGCTGGGTAAAGCCACCACACCACCGGCCATGGCTATCGCGGAGAAGCCCGCCAGCAGTACTGAGTCGACCGCCCTGTTTCACTGCCCCATCAGAATTCAATTTAACCCAGCCCATAGGAGGCTTGCTCCACCCAACTAGGCTTCCCAAAGGTAAGCCCGGAGTTGGAAATACAAGGCTTTCCGTTACTTTGGCTCGAGCCATCCATCCAAGGTATTCCATAATGACTCTATCGCCCGCCGTTGGCCATTCAGACTCCGGATCGAAAATACTTTGATTCCGCCAGTACCAGAGGAACCAGCAGGTGACCCCAAATATGGACGACCAGGGGAAAGTACACTCGTGCTGGTGGGCCATAAGGTTGAAAGAGAGCCAATCTATAGCCCCGTGGAGAAAAAACATCAAATCCTGTAAGACTGGGGGAAAACTCGTCCATATGTCACGGGCGCGCGGACAATCCCGAAGAGCATGGAGAAGAGTCTTGTCCTGTCCATAGTGGTGGTAGTTGCCATTAGTGGCGATGTGCCGAAGCAAGCGTTGGTGATTGGTCAGCAATTTGCCGTGGGCTAGTAACCAGAGGAAGGTGCTTATCCTCTCGGGTCCGGCGCATTTCCAAATTAAATCCCAGAGAGGGCGGTGTGTGTCCACGGGGTGCCCTTCAAGAAGATCATAGGCCAACGCCACCGTGAAGTGCCCAGTGGTCGTATTGCTCCATTGGGGCACGTCCGCCTCATCTGGATTGGCAGTGGGGGGAGAGCGGCTATGGCCAGGCAAACGACCGAAGGGAGGTACTGCTGGAATAGGTGCCACTTCCAGGAGCCGTTGGTGTTGCAGAAATCAGCAACGGAGGCCGATAAGTCGCAGTCTGGGATTGAGGAAGTCGCGACAGATAGAAGGGGTCCCCAGTCTGGAACCCAAATGTCGGTCCAAAAAAAGATTCAGCGACCATTCCCGAGCTGCCAGTGCATGCCTTGTCGAATCACATGCCACGTCGCTGCCATCCCATGCCAAAGACTCGAGGCCCCGGGCCGTGCTAAAGTAGCAGGTAGATGGTGCATGTCCACCCGATACTTAGCACATAGAATCTGAACCCAAAGAGCCTGAGGTTGGGTAAGCAACGACCAACCCAGCTTAGACAGGAGGGCATCGTTAGAGGATCGGATGTGCTTAATGCCCAGACCGCCTGCAGATTTGGGCTGACAAACAATATCCCAGTTGGTAAGGTGAACTTTGCAGTGCTCCCCTGTGGAACCCCAAATAAAGTCACACATGAGACGCTCTAAATCGTCGTACAACTGTCTTGGGAGATGGACAGTTTGCATGGTATAGGTGGGGAGGGCTGCAATCACAGATTGCGTGAGAGTAACTCGGCCTGCAAGGGATAGAACTCGTTCCCTCCAGCCGGTAAGCTTCTGGCGAGCGTTATCGAAGATATGCTGATACGTATGACGCGAAGATCTCTCATGGATCAAAGGGACCCCCAGGTATTTCCCAAAGTTGTGCGTTCGAGAAATATGAAGGTCTTGACTGATTTGGAAGCAAAAGTTGGGGACACATTCATAGAAAAAAGACCCTGGTTTTGTCAAAATTCACTTTCTCTCCTGAAGCCTAACAAAACTCGTGCAGTGTTTGGGCAATAACCCAAGCTTGCACGGTCGTGGCCTCAGTGAAAAGAACGAGATCGTCAGCAAAAAAGAGATGCGATAACGGAGGACCAGTCGGACTAATTTTAAGGGGTCGCCACAATCTTATGGTCACCTGCTGCGAAATAAGATGACCTAATCGCTCCATGCAAAGCACAAAAGGTAGGGCGAGAGAGGATCGCCTTGTCGGAGCCCACGGGAGGGACAAAACGGGGCCGTCAGAGTGCCTTGCCATTCAACTTGGAAGGTACCCGTGGTCACACACTTCAGGATAAGCGAGATGAGAGAAGGGGGAAGCCCTATGTCGGTTAAGGTATCGTGGAGAAAATCCCAGCGAAGTCGATCGTAGGCTTTTTCTAGATTGACCTTGATGGCCATCATAGCCTTCTTGCCCTTGTTCTTACGCATCGTGTGGATGACTTCCTGAGCGATGATAATATTATCTGTAGCTTGGTGACCTGGGATAAAGCTAGTTTGGGGCGCCCGGACTAGCCTATCCAAGAAAGGTTTGAGGCGATTGACAAGGACTTTAGAAATAATTTTGTAAAGAACAGTGCATAGGCTGATCGGCCGGAATTGGGTGATAGTCCGTGTGGAGGGAACTTTTGGGATTAGAACAAGAGTAGTGTGATTGAGAGCAGTCTCCCAGTGTTCCAGCCGGAAGACGGCCTGAACATACTCCATCACTGTGGGCCCAATCTGCCCCCATTGGCGTTGAAAGAAAAGGGCTTTAAAACCATCCACACCAGGGGCTTTAGTGGGATTCATGGCAAAAATAGCAGACTGGACCTCAACGGTGCGAACAGGGTGAGTTAAGGATTGCACACTGTCCAGAGAGAGCGGAGGGAAAGCTGCAGAGGCAGGGAAACAAAGGCGAGGGCCAGCCGCCGGAGTGTACAAGTCAACAAAGTAGTCCCGGGCCAGACGACGCAGGTGGTCAGGGTGAGATAGTAGTCCCATCAGAGTCTTGGAGGCTCTCGATGCGGAGCCTCTTACGTTTAGACCTCGTGAGCGTATGATAATACTTCGTGTTGCGATCGCCTTTTGAGAGCCATTCGCATTTGGCTTTCTGGTGCCAGTAGACTTCCTCTTCACAAAGGACCTGGACCAACTCCTTACTCAAATGGTCCTCCAGATCAGATAGGGTATCCTGGTTAGCCGGCGTCATAGCTCCTTGGATCCCCCGGAGGCGCGCGAGCAGTCGCTTTTTACGATGAAAGATATTTCCAAAAACCAAGATGTTCCATTGGCGGAGATGATGTGATAAACGGGCAAGCGTTTGACTCAGAGCTCCAGCGGTCGGTACCCAGTGTTGGGCAACGACGTCATTAAATGCCGAGTGGGTGAGCCAAGCATTTTGGAACCGGAAGAACGGGGAAGTTGAAACTGTGGGAGAAGGACGACGCTGGTGAAGTAACAAATGGCGAGATCAGGCCCCAGAAAAGGAAGATGATGATTCTCGACATGGGGATAAGCGTGAAGCCAAGCTGACGAACCAAACACCCGATCCAGACGTGCTTGAATCCGGCCGCGACGCCAAGTAAATTTTGAGCCAGAGTACCCTAAGTCGTGGAGACGACACTCATGCACCCAACGCTGAAACTGAGGGGTGACCACCTGAGAGGTGAGAGCCCCCCTCTCTTATCAGGGAGTTCGAGCTTCGCATTGAAATCCCCACCAATGAGCCAGGGATGACAGGTGGTGCGGCTAACCCAAGACAACAGGGGCCAAAGTTGAGCTTGAAGGGAGGGTTGAGGGCTAGCATAGACCGCAGTGAAGTCGAACGTCTGGGAGGCATACTGGATCTTGGTATGGATAAATTGCCGGTGGGCAATCAAGATTTGGACATTAAAATCAGTTGTCCACAGCAGCCAGATCCCACCTGAGAACCCCTCAGCCTCAACGCGAAAGGAAAAATCAAAGCCGAAAGCACTAACTACTTTTTGGGCCTTAGGGCCACTGATCTTAGGCTCCAACAGAACGAGAAACCTAGGGTTCAAAGTGCGAATATAAGTCCAAAGTATGGCATGGAATGCAGAGTGGAATGGGAACAAGAGAGGTAGCGTCAAGACAAGCAGAGAGGATTTAAGGGGTTGATGTGGGACCCTTATTTGTCTAATCACTGCACAGTAGATACACTACAGAAATAAATCAATATGAGTGCAGATATAGTGGACAATAGCAGTAGAGACGCAGAGTTTTACTCAAGAAGCACAAAAGGAGATAGAGGGACGTAGACTGCGCAACTACAGTGGAGAAAAACACAAGAAAAGAGAGCAACAGTTGCGTCTTACATAAGGGTCTCTGCGTTAGACGCAAACGAGGAGAGTGAGCTGGCAACAAAAGGATTTTAGCTGGGGATTAAAATGGGGCTAAAGCAATTTTTTTGGGAAAGACTCATGAAGAGTTAGGCATCCTGATGCCGGTTCGGAGGTAATATCGACGTCGACGATCCGGGTTAAGTATTTTTTATTAATTTGTTATTTTTTCTCTCATTAGAAATTGATTATGTTATCCTATTTTAATTAATTTGGGTATTGTGTATGGATAATCAGATTTTCGTTATTATTCGATTATTTGTGTATGAACCTATTGGGTATTGTGAGTGATGATTTTAATGCGTTCACTGAATCGTTAATTTCAAACCTATTGCTAGAATTTCGATATAATCTGTAATTATTATGTTGAAATTCATGTGTAGCGACTAATGATTCGTAATCATTAGGGAGAACATGACCTAGATTAAATGACGCATCGTATGTAGTTGTTGCCTTGATTAATCGGTTTTTCTAATTCGTAATGCTATTGCTAATTAAATCTATAGATCGTATCTTAGGTTGTTCGGTGATTAGGTTTAATTGACGATCGTATCTTGACTAAACAAGACCTAAGGGAAAACTTGGGTTAATTATTAACCCACGATTAATAACTACTAGGAGAGGTTAAAGAACAACAAATTAATAAAATATGCTTAATTAGGGTGTAGGCCGAGATTAAACTAAAGAACCAGGTCCTTACCGAATTCCCAACATTTATCATTTTGTTGCATGTTTTCTTTAATTTGTTTTTATTAGTTAGTTTTATTTTATTTTCTTCTTTGAAAAATCTAAAACCCCCCTTAAACCTAAACATCGATTAATTTCATTTCATAGACTTTACACGCACTCACTGTGTGATTGACCTAGACTCACTACTGCTACATTAGTACTGCTACAGTAGTAGTCTAGTTATTTTTTTGACTAGTGTAATGACGTGTGGTCAAATTTTGGCACCGTTGCCAGAGAGTGAGGTGTTTTAGTTTTTGTTTATAATTTAATTGGTGTTTTGTATATATTTGTTCGTGAATAATTTCTTTTCTGTTATTTTGTGATCTTTTCATTTTTTTATTTTGTGTTTAAAAAATTTATGGACGGAAGTAATTTCTTTTATAATTCATATTCTCAATCCTATAATAATGTTTGGATTGATCAACCTAACTTTTGTTATAGATAGGATAATCATCAGAATTACTTCCATGATAATTTACAGGATGCACAACAATATCTTGTACAGACCAGAAGCTTCCTATCACAACTCTGGTCCATATCTAGAAGACTTGATGTTGCAATTACAAGAGAATACTTTATAATTCTAGAAGGATGGAGGGTAATTTTCAAAAAACACATGTTCTAGCGCCCAAGATCCGGAGAGCCAACATAATTCAATTGCTTATTTAGAAGAACTTGTTAATAATATGGCTGCTAACAATTTACAATTTCTACAGGATATGCAGCAGGAAATGCAAGAATTCCGACAAGAGACAAAAGCACACCAACAAAGGATGGAAAACCTAATGGGTCAGATGGCAATAAGCCTTGATCGCCTAGAATCGCAACGAAAAGAAGCGCAGCCGTATCAACCTGAGGTGTACCCAATTGAAGTCTGTGCGGAAAATTTGCAAAGTGATGAGGAGCTTGAGAACTTTGAGGTCAACCCTCAACGAATTGTTTATGTCGAAGAAGTGGAGAAGGAGCCCAAATCTAAAAAGGACACATCTTTTAGCTCAGAGGTAAGTATTGAGTCTGATTATTTTTTAGACTAACTCTTTACCTTTACATTACAGATTGGAGGAGTTAACTGATAAAGAAAAAGATGAAGAGATGTTTGAAATATTTCTGGAATGTACGGACTCAGTCGGAATTGAGAGTTTGAGGATAGGGAAGATGCTGAATGAGGATGATGATCAACTAAGGCCCTATCCGGAACTACCTTGCATGAAAGTGGCACTAACTGTAACACCCGAAGATCACAATTTTGTCACGTGAGAAGAAGGAGTCAAGCCAGCGACCCTAAACAAAGGCGCTTCTTGGGAGGCAACCCAAGGGAAGTAAATTTCTTTTTCTTTAATTTCCGCATTACTTTTTATATGTATGTGTGTTTTTGAATTTGTTTGTTTTACTTGTTTTTAAGTTTTTAATCAAAATAAGAGAAAGAATAAAACAAATGAAACAAACATTTTCTCATTTTCTATTGCTTCTGGGATTATATAATCATGAATAGAGTGTGGATTGACTAGATAATTTTATAACAACTTTAACATGTACTTTTTCTCTTGTGATTGGTAGATATGCATTATCTTTAGAAGAGCAGTGACTAATGGTAGACAAAGTCGGTGAGATTTTGAGCCTTATTTGACTGACACATCTATATCAGTCTCATTGCCTTTTGATAATATGTGACCTTCATGACATGTACATCTTAATGTTGTGTTGAATTTCTATTCGAGACCATATTTTTATCACATGCATTAACATGGATATGATTAGGCATTCTTTTTTTTTTCATAAACTACATTAGCCAAATGACCTACCTTATTGACATAATTTTTTTCTTGTTAATCCCCTTTGAGCTTCATACCTTTCTTTTTGTATAAACCACATTTTATACTTTTAAACTTAAAAAAATGTCCTACTCAAGTTATAAAGCTAGTGGAGCATTTGTGATTGTTGAGTTTGTGGATGTGCAAAATTTTAAGTGTGAGGGTGTACATATGTGGGGGTTAGTTATAATGTTGAGGTGTTATTTTATGTCTTATCATTGAAATTCCTATGTTGATGTAGTTTATTTCAATTTTATAAGGAAAAGAAAGAAAAAGAAAAAGAAAAAAAAGAAAATGAAAAGAAAATGAAAAAAAGAAGAAAAAAAGAAAAAAAATTGTAAAAAAAAATTATCAAGGAAGAATTACATATGTATTGAAAAGTTATTTATGGTTTATGCATCTTCCTAGAGTTGTAATGAATGTGTTATTTGAGTATGTTGGATATGAGGTAGATGTTGGCTTGGAAGGTTCACTCTTGTGATTTCATTGGCATAAATTATATGAGTGATTTCTTCAAATTGGTACGCGTTTCATGTGGTTTGTGTGTGAGAGCTGAATGAGGTTGTGAAATATAAATGTTGCATTTGTCATAGCTGACGGTACCTAGTTTTTGATGAGTGTTACTTTTGTTTCATTAGCTTTGATGGCTTTCATACTACTTAACCTAAATATATCTCACCTTATCCTTACCCACGTTACAACCTTAAAAAGTCCTTTGATTCATGATTTTGCATGTGGACATTAGTAGTGGAGAAATGAAATGATATGTAAAGTTGTGGATTGTCATGATCATGAATGGTGTTGAGTGTACTCTTTGATATATTTTAGTTAAATACATTTTCCTAGTCTACCATTAGATTACTCAGTTTTTGAAGATGATGAATGTTGATTGATCATGAGCAAGAGCTTGGAATGTTGATTTCTTGTTATGATTTTTGAAAGTTATTCATCTTTGCTTGTGATTATATTATCTTAGAAAATATAGGAATTGAGTGAATATTTTGGATCTTTGAGCTTAATTTGGATGTTTTTCCCGAGGACGGACAAAAGCTAAGTGTGGAGGAAATTGATATGTGTTTAATTATTGATATATTTAATCATTTACACTTAGTGATTAATGATACAAAATGCTTAAGATGCTCACTTTAATTCATATATTATTTTATGTACAATTTGGAAGTAAAGAAATTAAAGTGATTCGAAAGCATCACAAATAGGTCATGTTTTTCGAATATTTATTTTTTCTTGTCTTTATGGAAAAAGAAGAAAAAAAATCAAAGACAAGCAAAATGGATGGAGTAGCCTTAAGCAGAAACACAGACGTTTCATGCTAGCAGATGAGCAGAACAACGTCGCACAAGCGTTGTGCGTGGCGCAGGAAATGCCTGCGTGTAATGCAGGTAACGCCTGCATAAGGCAGCCAACGTCTGTGTTTTACGCAGACTGCTGCGTTAAACGCAGCGTGGAATGGGCATAAGAGAGGCAACGTCAAGACAAGCAGAGAGGATTTAAGGGGTTGATGCGAGACCCTTATTTGTCTAATCACTACATAGTAGACACACTATAGAAATAAATCAATAGGAGTGCAGATATAGTGGAAAGCAACAATAGAGATGCAACGTTTTAATTAAGAAGCACAGGAGGCGATAGAGGGACGCAGACTGCGCAACTATAGTGGAGAAAAATATAAGAAAAGAGAGCAGCAGCTGCATCCTACATAAGGGTCTGCGTTTAACGCAGTTTTCTACGTTAAATGCAGACGAGGAGAGTGAGCTGGCAGTAAAAGGATTTTAGCTAGGGAATAAGATGGGGTTGAAGAAATTTTTTTGGGAAAGACCCATGAAGGGTTAGGCATCTTGACGTCGGTTCGGAGGTAATATCGATGCTGATGACCTGGGTTAAGTATTTTTTATTATTTTTTATTATTTTTTATTCCTTTCTCTCATTAAAAATTAATTGTGTTATCCTATTTTAATTAATTTAGGTATTGTGTATGGATAATCGGATTTTTATTATTATTCAGTTATTTATGTGTGAACCTATTGGGTATTGTGAGTGATGATTTTAATGAGTTTATTGAATTGTTAATTTCAAACCTATTGCTAGAATTCGATATAATCCGTAATTGTTATGTTGAAATTTATATGTAGCGACTAATGATTCGTAATTGTTAGGGATAACATGACCTAGGTTAAATGATGCATCGTATATAGTTGTTGCTTTAATTAATCGATTTTTCTAATTCGTAATGCTACTACCTAATTAAATCTAGAAATCGTATCCTAGGTTGTTCGGTGGTTAGGTTTAATTGATGATCGTATCTTGATTAAACAAAATCTAAGGAAAAACTCAGGTTAATTATTAACCCACGATTAATAATTGCTATGAGAGGTTAAAGAACAACAAATTAATAAAATATGCTTAATTAAGGTGTAGGCCGAGATTGAACTAAAGAACTGGGTTCTTATCGAATTCCCCATGTTTATTATTTTATTGCATGTTTTCTTTAATTTGTTTTTATTTTTTATTTTTATTTTTTTCTTCTTTAAAAATTCCAAACCCCCTCCCCTTAAACCTAAATATCGATTAATTTCATTTCATAGACTTTACACATACTTTCTGTGGGATCGACCTAGACTCACCACTGCTACAGTAGTAGTCTAGTTATTTTATTTTGACTAGCGTAACGATGCGTGGTCAGTCATCCAATTAGTTAGTGTGATATAATCTAATAGGGATAAATGTGATATAGTTAGTTCAGTTCAATTAAGATTCTGAATTATAAAGTCAGAGATGGGTATAAATAAGCTTATTTAAGTCTTGACCCGGAATAGAAATAGAGGGAAAGGGAACACATTGAGAAAGATAATTCCTTTGTATACTTTTAGAGAAGTAAGAAAGGTTGGTTTTATTACAGTTTTGTGTATTTGTTATTTCCTATGATTATTTAATACTTTCGTAGTATTCTTACTTGTGGGTGAGAGTTAAATACTATGAGGGTCATGAGGTGTTCTAGAATAAGGTTTTGTTGGTCTGAGTTTGGCGTAAACGGACATAAGTGAGATTGTTGTGCAAATGAGTAGGTGTGACTTTGATATAAGATTGGTTTCTAAGAAAACCTTCGTAACAACTAGTATCAGCCAAATATCGATATAGTTGGAGGCAGCAATTTGAGAGAGCGTATCAACAGAGTTGAGGTACTCATAGGGCCAATTCCTTAAGCAGAGGAAGTGGTCACTTCCTACTCATATTGATTTGAGATTTTAGAGGTACATATCCAACAGTTGTAACATCAAATATTGAACATGATGAAGGCACAAGAGAATTCTAAGTTGGAGATCATCGTCCTAAGGTGTGCCATTATAACACAAGATGCTGGGATTCCAAAACCAAATTGGTGACGGTGTGAGAACCCTAAGTTTTCTATGGCAAATGGAGTGCCAAGGAGCTTACAATTTTCTTGTGAGACATAAAGCAATACTTTGCAGTAGTAAAGTTATCTGACTCCGAGAAGGTGTTGATCATGACTATGTATATGGCGGAGGATGCAAAGTTCTGGTGGAGAAGGAGAATCTTTAGTAATATCAAGACAATTAGACCTCTCATTAACTTAAGAGAAAAAAGAAGGAGCTAATGAACCAATTCCTCCACAATAAAACTTTATGGCTTGCGAGTGAAGCTTTGAAGAGTTTGAAACCAGATGGCTCAGTGCTGGAATATGTGAGAAAATTCACATCTTTAATGTTTGACACATAGAATATGTCTGAGGAAGACAAGTTGTTTAACTTCAGAAGCGACCCGCAAGTTTAGGCACAGATGGAGCCTCAGAGGGAGAATATGAAAGACCACCTACGTGCAATAGTGATTACAGATGCCTTGGTGGTTTAAATTAGCAATGAGGGAAAGAAGAATGGTGGGACATGGAATGACTAGAAAAAGACAAGGAGAAGGTATGCGAATATTCTCAATGTAAGTCCAAGAAATAAATAAAATGGAAATTGCTTGTTTTATTTATAGTCATACTTTGTTTGTGAATGCCCAAAACAGAAGGTGGTTGAGAAGCAAATGAATGCCATAGTCGCGAAGGATCAAGACAAAGGAGATAAAGACTCAACAGAAGAAGTTTACCTTAACAATTGTGTGATGTTGGGTGTAATGGGCCTTATAAAGGAACTTACGAACAAAAGCAAAGACAAATCCAATGGAGACAGAAAATGGTACGTTAGAGATGTACCAATGGCAAAGGAGTCTTTGAGGGAACTACATTTAGAGGATTGCCTATTGATTATTTCGATGAGGACGTCAAGTTCTTCTAGTGGGGGTGGTTTATTAAACCCCTAGGTCCTAATAGCAGAATTGTATAGGCATTAGTAAGCCTTGACCAATGTTTGACACTTGAGATGATGGAACAAGGCGAAAAATTGCCAGTAGGTAAAGAAAATAGACATTATCAATAAGTTGGCATGCATTAGTGCACATTGACAAAAATATTCGACGAGGTGTAAGATTCAAGTGTGAGACCAAAAGATAGCTTGAGATGGACCTTGGATTGAAGGTTAGCTAGATCATATGTATGAGGAAGACATGTGAGATCTCTGAGAACTTATTATGTGTGCTCAAACAGACAGACTATAACTAGGGACTTGACATGGGTATTGAATAGAAACAATGTGCTATGAAAGGCTTTATGCTTGAATGACTCATTATCAATGAATAGAGATCAAGGAGAGATCTTAGATGATGCAGTGAACAAGATCATAGTATATAAAAAAGCTCTAAAAGATAAAAATAATGTGAGAGGATCCTCTAACTATAGTGGAGATCCTCATAGATATAGATGCATCTTTCCTAATTAAATGTAATCTCTTATATTTTTAGTTGTGATGTAGCTGCATCTTATTAGATAGTCCTATTTGATAACGGTGTCATCCAATTAGTTAGCGTGATGTAATCTGATAAGGATAGATGTGATATAGTTAGTTCAATTTAATTAGGATTCTAAATTGTAATGCCAAAGGTTCCTATATATAACTTAGTTAAGCTTTGCCCTAAAATAGAGATAGAAATGATAGGAAAACATTGAAACAGAGCATTCCTTTATATACTTTTGGGGAAGTAATAAGGTTAATTTTCACCGTAGCTCTTACATGTTTATTCTTGCCTATGATTATTTAATACTTTCATAGTATTCTTACTCGAGTGTTAATTAACCTAAAGCGTGATAGTCAATATTGTAATAATCCATAAGTTCACGGTGTAGCTATAGCTAGTACTCCCATGTATAGGTCAATCCTATGAAGACTATGAATACTAGTACATACCCTTCCCTCATTATCTAACCTAATGATTGATTTTAGATTTTTAATTGAAAGAAGCTTAAACCAAAACAAATAAAATAGAATAAGAAACAATAATGAACATAAAGATAGGGGAATTCACTTAGAAAACTATCATTATTAGAAATTGATATCTAGGCTCAAATGCCCCTTAAACCTTAATAAATTGATCTTTTATCATGCAATTGTTGGTTGATTAATTAGACTGTGCAGACTCTTACAGTATGCTAGTAGTTTGATCTTGAGTTACTAACAAGTAATCCTAAGGTCTCTAACGAAATTAGTCAGGTTAAATCTTATATGATTGCATTACCGATTTATGAGTCCCTTTATTAGGTTTGAACCAAATATGAAGGATGCATGCCATCCTATCTCTTAGGTTGTAATAAACTCCTTCTAATTATAGTAGATATATTCATACTAGGATTTCTCAATCTCTACCTATAAATTAAATTATAAATAAAACACACAATCAGATCATAGTAATCAATCAAACCAATTGTATTAATAAAGGAATCAAATCATATCGAAGTATATACACAAGGTTCATATAACTTAAATACTAACTGGACATTTAGTTACACATGACCAAATACGAAATCAAACGTAAATCGAAAGAAAAATGAAATGAAAATAATGAGTTCATAATTCTAAATTTCCTTGATTGTCTTCTTTCGAATGTTCTTGCGATATAGAGGCTTGATCTTGTATTCTAATGGATCTTTCAATGATTTCTTCATATTTCTTGGTTCTCTGTACCAAAATCGTCCCTTCTAGATGTTCTCCATGTATGGAAATTTCCTTCCCAAAGTCTCCCCTTGGTTCTGCCCATGAAATGTTACTTTTATATTGAATTCTAGGTTTTTTTGGATTATGCACAATTATGTGCACGCCCATGCATATGAACATGCATAATCAATGTACGCAAGATGTCGCGAAAGTGAATAGGTGTACAAAAGTGCACGACCATTCATTTCTTCCATATTACTTTTTTTCAGTGTTAGTTGTGTAACCTTCATGATATGTACATCCTGATTTTGCCTTGAATTTCTATTTGGGACCATATTTTTATCGCATGTATTAACATGGATATGATTAGGCATTTTTTGTTTTTTTGAACTATATTAGCTAAATAGCCTACCCTATTGACATGTTTTTTTTTCCATTGATAAGCCCCCTTTGAGCCTTATTATCCTTTCTTTTTGTATCAACCATAATACATGCTTTATACACCAAATGTCCTACCCAAGCCATAAAGCTAACGGAATATTTGTGATTGGTGAGTTTATGGATGTGCAAAAGTGTAAGTGTGGGGGTGTACATATGTGTGGGTTGGTTAATGTTGGGATGTTTTGTTATGTCTTATCATTGAAATTAACATATTGATGTAGTTTATTTTAATTTTTATAAGGAAAATAAAGAAAGAAAAGAGAAAAGCAAAAAAAAAGAAAAGAAAAGAAAATGAAAAAAGAAAGAAAGAAGAAAAAGAAAAAAAGTTAAAAATGTTTAAAATAAATGTATCAAGGAGGAATTGCATATGTGTTGAAAAGTTGTTTATGGTTTATGCATCTTCCTAGAGTTATAATGAATGCGTTATTTGAGTATGTTGAATACGAGGTAGATGTTTGACTGAAAGGTTCACTCTTGTGATTTCAATGAATTGTTGGCATAAATTGTATGAGTTATTCCTTTGGATTGGTATATGCTTCATGTGGTTTATGTATGAGAGCTAAATGGGGTTGTGAAATGTAAATGTTGCATTCGTCATAGCTGACGGTACCCAGTTTTTGATGAGTGTTCCTTTGTTTCACTAGCTTTGATGACTTTCATACTACTTGACCCAAATACATCTCACCTTACCTTTGCCCACATTACAACCCTAAAAAGTCCTCTGATTAGTGATTTTGCATGTGAACATTAGTAGTGGAGAAATGAAATGATATGCAAAGTTATGGATTGTCATTATCATGAATGGTGTTGAGTGTACCCATGCATATATTTTTGGTAAACACATTTTTCGAGTCTACCATTAGATTGCTCTTTTTTAAAGATATTAAATATTGATTGATCATGAGTAAAAGCTTGGAATGTTGATTTCTTGCTATGATTTTTGAAAATCATTCATCTTTGCTTGTGATTATATATTCTTGGAACATTTGGAAAATGAGTCAATGTTTTGGGGTCTTTGAGCTTAATTTTATTGTTTTACTCGAGGACGGTCAAAGCTAAGTGTGGAGGAAATTGATATGTGTTTAATTGTTGATATATTTAATTATTTACACTTAGCGATTAATGATACGAAAAATGCTTAAGATCCTCACTTTAATTCATATATAATTTTAGGTACAATTTGGAAGCAAATAAATTAAAGTGAGTCAAAAGTACTACATTTGGGTTTTTTTTGAAGATTCATATTCATTTGTCTTCGTCAAACAAAAATGATAAATATTAGAGAAAAAGAAGACAAGATAAAACATAAAACTCATGGAAGAGGGCTGCTGGAAATCAACACTCACAGTGGGCATATAGCTGAAAAAAATAAAAGAATACGTGATTTTATGTTTTTGCATACAGTTACATGAATTTAATGGTTGATAAAACAAAGGTGGCCAAGCAAAGGACCAGCCAAGCAAGGAGCTAAACGACACCAAAGAACCAAACAAAACTACAACATAGAAGTAAGATAGCCCAAGACCAAAATGACAACCCTTAATGCGTGACCCAGGAAATGAACGAGTTACAACCAATTGGGCATTAAAACACAATTCTGAGGAGCAGAAGCAAGGGCATGGGCATGAGGGGTGAAGATTAGAAGTGTGAACAGAGGCGTGACCCAGTAGACACATTTAATCGTCCTATCAAGCTACAACGTAGAGCAAAAAAGAGAGTTACATGGGAGGTCTGCGTTTAATGCAGAAAAAGCGAGCAAAAAGGCCAGTGGGGGGTTTTGTGCAGTAAGAAATAGTGGGGGATAATAAAACCCCCAACCTTACTTGTCCCATCAAGGGAATAGTGAGCAGCATAGTACAGGAACAAGAAAAGAGTGAGGGGCTATGGCATAGTGGGGCTGAGTTGCATTAATTGTGTCTTGAATGAATTGAGAATGGAATCCAACTCTTACCAAATCATGAAACGTGAGCGTATTCCTATGAAATCTCCTTAACCATGCATGTACCTTATGATGCAATTTAAATCATTAAATTTACTTGATTTAAAGAAAACAAAAGTGGCTTATTTACTCTATTATAAACATGTACCCACCTTAATTTCCTTGCTTGAAAACCTTGCTCAAAAAGCCTCTACTCTTGCTCCTCTTGCCTCTCTCTTGATTTTCTTCAACATTGACAAAAATTCCCAAATCAATAGGCATTCTAATTGAGAAACTCATAAGACATTCACTAAAATTGATCCTAGAATTCTTAAACACATACATTTCTTAAGCTATATGAACCAAAATCTTTCAAAAAGCCCAACAAATCAAAAATGATCTTACCTTGATTCTTCACCAAATGTAGAGTTTCTTGGCTTGAATGAGAGCTCTAATCCTCCTCTTCCTTTTTCCCTTCTTGAATAATTTCAAAATCACTCTTGAAGGCTTAGAAAAATTGAACCCTAGCTCACTTCTTTCTTTTCTCTTCTTTCTCTATTTTTTGTGCTTCTCTCTCTTTCTCTCCTTTCATTCACGTTTTTTTTTCTTCTTCTATTGCAAGACACCAATTTTCTTCTTCCTTTTATATCATTAATGATTGAACAATGTCCATTTTACCTTACTTATATGCTTTGTAACTTAAATGCTTAAGTGACTTGCTATTTTTTCCCCTCATGCAATCTTACCACCTTAACACTATAATTCAATTAACCTATTTCATATAATCTTACTCACATTAACATACTAATTAACTCCACAAAATAAAAAAATTAATCTATCAAGACCTCAAAATTCATTTAAGTCATTGCCTACTCCTTCCAAAAATCAAGACCTTTTTCTAATCATGTAATTGCTGGTATTTGGTAGCACTTCCTTCTAGAAAAATGTGCCTTCTTATCTCATTTTTCTAATGACATCAAAATCATTCAATTTGATTCCATATTCTAAAAGTTATATCCCAAATATTTTCGGATTGTTCTTATACTAAAACAATATTCTGTGCTCAACTTCTATCCGAAAATTGATATTCTTAGAGACTGAATTAAAACTCAATTTCATCAAACAATTTGCAGCCCTAACTCTCTAATTTAACCCAAATTAAGAATCATCTCATTTGGATAACTAGAGTAAAAGTTAAAACTCAATTTCATCAGACAATTTGCAGCCCTAACTCTCTAATTTAACCCAAATTAAGAATCATCTCATTTGGATAACTAGAGCAAAAGTTATGGCTAAAACACCGAAGCATACTCAATGAACATGTTTCAATTACATTTTCCAGCTTTTAACTTCCAACACTTCACATAGAACCCATCTTGTATCTAAACCATCTCTTACCTCATTTCAAATTCAAGAATTCTCCTTTTCTGTACACATTAATAATCGCCAACAATTTCTCATTTAATAGAAAAGTTTAGGGTCCAACATCACTGGAGCTGATCAAGATCTGACAACCATCATGTTCTACATCACTAGATGATCTATCATCTACAGAATCATGCTTTAAACCTTAACTTCCTAAATTCCACTTCAGATGCTCTATACATGGTCGTTGATTGTTCCAATGATCAAACTACTATCATTCAGATCCCGAAGCAACTACCAGCACAGGAGCTTGAAAAGTTGATGCCTACCTAATGGATTACTAACTTCCAAAAGGTGTTCCAGGCGCCTCATCGACACTCTTTTCATACGACGACCCCTTTGATTCTGAAGACCTTGAGAGATGGAACTGTTAAGTCCATCTATGTTAGGCCCAATGAAGATCCAATTAGACCTTCAAATTTTGGGGGAATCCTTATGATCTAGCTTGTATTTTCTCATACGGAAGGTAAATCTAGTCCTCCTGTTCGTTACTTTAAATCTAACAGAGATCCAGTCTATATCAGTCATCATCTTGGAAGTTGACCCATCTATATGTGAACCTGACTGTGAGATCTGTCTCAATGATGAGTCTGATAGTGATGATGATGATCATTATTCAAGAAGGAGAAGGAAGAAGAAAAAGTCAAAACCTTGTTGTCCAAAATCTCGTTGTCAACCTTCTTAGTAGTATCATCCCCTTAGAGGTGATCCAGATCCAGAAGATTCTAAAGGTCTATTGATAGAAAGAACCAGACCTAAGTCTCTTAGAGAGATGATGAAGTCATCTACATATAGATCTACATACAGATCTAAGCCAGAAGCTCCTGTTATGACTCCTACTCCTATACCCTATATGATAGCAAAGTTGTAGCACCCCCTTACCATAGAGTACCCACCGGAACGCCCGTAGGTCATTCCGGTACATATCCTACGATAAGAGACCACTACT
>JANZLC010000200.1:420342-430598 GCA_026413385.1 Erythroxylum gracilipes
CCGAAGAGAGAGGGGACCCCCTGGGCAGACGCTGGGTAAAGCCACCACACCACCGGCCATGGCTATCGCGGAGAAGCTCACCAGCAATACTGAGTCGACCGCCCTGTTTCACTGCCCCATCAGAATTCAATTTAACCCAGCCCATAGGAGGCGCTCCACCCAACTAGGCTTCCCAAAGGTAAGCCCGGAGTCGGAAATACAAGGCTTTCCGCTACTCTGGCCCGAGCCATCCATCCAAGGTATTCCATAATGACTCTATCGCCCGCCGCCGGCCATTCGGACTCCGAATCGAAAATACTTTGATTCCGCCAGTACCAGAAGAACCAGCAGGTGACCTCAAATATGGACCACCAGGGGAAAGTACACTCGTGCTGGTGAGCCATAACGTTGAAAGAGAGCCAATCTACAGCCCTGTGGAGAAAAAACATTGGATCCTGTAAGACTAGGGGAAAACTCGTCCATATGTCACAGGCGTGCGGACAATCCCGAAGAGCATGGAGAAGAGTCTCGTCCTGTCCACAGTGGTGGCAGTTGCCATTAGTGGCGATGTGCCGAAGCAAGCGTTGGTGATTGGTCAGCAATTTGCCGTGGGCCAGTAACCAGAGGAAGGCGCGTATCCTCTCGGGTCCGGCCCATTTCCAAATTAAATCCCAGAGAGGGCAGTATGTGTTCGCGGGGAGCCCTTCAAGAAGATCATAGGCTGACGCCACCGTGAAGCGCCCAGTGGTCGTATTGCTCCATTGGGGCACGTCCGCCTCTTCTGGATCGGCAGTGGGGGGAGAGCTGCTATGGCCAGGCAAACGACCGAAGGGAGGTACTGCTGGAATAGGTGCCACTTCCAGGAGCAGTCGGTATTGTGGAAATCAGCGACGGAGGCCGATAAGTCGCAGTCTGGGACTGAGGAAGTCGCAACAGATAGAAGGGGTCCCCAGTCTGGAACCCAAATGTCCGTCCAAAAAAAGATTCGGCGACCATTCCCGAGCTGCCAGTGCATGCCTTGTCGAATCACATGCCACGTCGTTGCCATCCCACGCCAAAGACTCGAGGCCCCGGGCCGTGCTAAAGTAGCAGGTAGATGGTGCATGTCCACCCGATACTTAGCCCGTAGAATCTGAACCCAAAGAGCCTAAGGTTGGGTAAGCAACGACCAACCTAGCTTAGACAGGAGGGCATCGTTAGAGGATCGGATGTGCTTAATGCCCAGACCGCCTACAGATTTGGGCTGACAAACAATATCCAAGTTGGTAAGGTGAACTTTGCGGTGCTCCCCCGTGGAACCCCAAATAAAGTCTCGCATGAGACGTTCTACATCGTCGCACAACTGTCTTGGGAGACACACAGTTTGCATGGTATAGGTGGGGAGGGCTGCAATCACAGATTGCGTGAGAGTAACTAGGCCTGCAAGGGATAGAACCCGTGCCCTCCATCCGGTAAGCTTCTGGCGAGTGTTATCGAAGATATGCTGATACGTGTGACGCGAAGATCGCTCATGGATCAAAGGGACCCCAGGTATTTCCCAAAGTTGTGCGTTCGGGAAATATGAAGGTCTTGACTGATTTGGCGAGCAAGAGTTGGGGACACATTCTTAGAAAAAAAGACCCTGGTTTTGTCAAAATTCATTTTCTCTCCGGAAGCTTGACAAAACTCGTGCAGGGTCTGGGCAATAACCCGAGCTTGCACGGTCGTGGCCTCAGCGAAAAGAACGAGATCGTCAGTAAAAAAGAGATGCGATAACGGAGGACCGGTCGGACTAATTTTAAGGGGTCGCCACGATCCCATGGTCACCTGCTGCGAAATAAGATGACCTAATCGCTCCATGCAAAGCACAAAAAGGTAGGGCGAGAGAGGATCGCCTTGTCGGAGCCCGCGGGAGGGACAAAATGGGGTCGTCAGGGTGCTGTTAATATATTAATTTCTATTAAATTTCGGTCAATAAAATAATAAAAAAATACGTATTATAAATATTATACGTAAACTAATCCAATGTTACTAATCATATCGCACTCAGGTTCTATTCATTATAGGAAAACATTATTTGAACATATTATAACATAAATATTAGTATGTATACATTGATACTATCTAAGATTTGAAAGAAAAGGCAACTGTGGCCTAAGCAAGCATGAGTATCTCTATTTTATGCTCAAAGAAGTTAGTGATGTATGATTATGGGTAGGCTGTGGTGGAGCGGCTAGGGCTCCTCCACCCTTAACTAAGATCTCGAGTTCGAGTTTTGGGAATAGAGTCGTTTTAAAACTCGTGAGGGAAAGCTTTGCCGCCTAAATGGGTCCTACCTGATTCGAATCTGGACTAGTCGGTTGCCCCTATGAGACCGAATACCGGATAGTTTAACCAAAAAAAATGATTATGGGTAGGCAGGGATGGCATGGGCCATAGTAGCTCAGTACCCTTCTTTTTTCGACCCAAGCCTAGTCTAGAGCTTGATCGTGGAGACCAAACAATGGTGTTTGAATTTATCGGTTCTTCAATTGTATTAACTTAAAGAACATCTTTCTAGTCAGTTATACCAAAATGATGTTAATATGCCGAATCGATTTAGGTTGGGTTGGATCAATCCCCCAAAGTCTTGGTTTCTATTTAATTTGAGCAGCTCCCGCAACCACCCCACGTACTATGGCCGTAACATTGGGGCATGTATTAGCATAATACGAAGGGTTCAGCTGAGCACGAGACCTTCCAAACCACGTAGCTGCTTAGAGAACTATAACTAACAGAGAAGACATTTCAAACAAATCAGCTTTTGATACGTAGAAAGTGTTTTTGAGAAAAGCTTGTTATGGTGACCTTTATGTTGGACTATTAATTGTATTTTTTGATTTTTTTAATAAATTATTTGTTAAGTTACGTAATTTAATCCAGATAAAGATAATAAAGTGACCTAATAAATGATCTAAATCAATCGGTTAAAGTTCGGGTAAAAAATAGATCCCAATCAGTATGGATCGAACTCATATCGGCCTTGTGTGGGAAAATCCGATATGAAAGTTATATATAAAAGTTAAGGTCTCCTGTAATTGCTCATATAATCAATCGTAATCATAAAGATTATTTGACTCGTTAAGAGAGCTAACGTTTTGAGAAAACTCTAGAAAGATCTTACTCGTGTCTCTGTGAGGAGTTCCAGTAAAAATGGCGGTAGATTCGCGCTCGTTTCGGTTTCGTAAAGCTCGTTTGAAGTTACGAAATCCGAAATCAAATATTTTTGTATTTTTTATTTCTTGTCCTTTCACGTTTAATCTGAGATATATAATTAAGATACCGTTATGTATTGCACTTTATATATTACACGTAACATATGAAAATGTCAAAACACGTGACAGGGAAAGCCTCGAGTTCTGACTAAGCAGACACAACTTGCGTGCATGTGAAAGTCTTTGCTTTCGTGGATTTACTTTTCTTTGATATTAAATGATTGGGAAACACAAGCCATAGGCCTTTAATTTACATGTTAAAGTGTTTTTTCAATGAACAAGAGATATAGAAATGTTCAAAGGAGGAGGATATAATATAATATAGTTCCTATCGAACAGTTTCCTATCGAAGCCTCTACAAAGTCTTGGTTTCTATTTAATGCGAAATTAATTTATATTAAGTATTTTCTTGAATATTCAAAATTTTCAATTTTTGAAAAAAATAAATAAACCAAAACAACTTGCATTCAAATTAGAACATATTTTAAATTACCTAATTAAATATATTTACTCTATTTATCTATTATTCAAAAATCAAACCAATTTAATCAGTTTAATTGTAAAAATCTTAAACTAACTAATTTTTCAATTTGATTTACGTTAATAACTTTTGTTATAAAAAACTAGTTGATTTATTAATTAACTGGTCAGTTTTTGTAAACTAATCAGTTTTTTAAAAAAAACCTGTTGGCTTTCATTTGATAGTATTCTCGTTCTTCAATTAAATTTCAACTTCTTCGATAGACAAAAATATTTTATTTCTTTAATTCTATATTAAATTCTTTAATTTTGTTTAATCTTTATTATATATAAATTTTATGACAGTATAATACCGATTGACCTTTTAAATCATAAATTTCATATCTTATCGATTTAATTTTGATTCAATTTTTAAAATATTGGTAATTGTATTTACGAAACGAGTTAAACTTAAGTTTCTTGTTTGTAAAAATATTTCGTTAATGTTGAATTATAATATATTTCTAATTTTAGCTCCTCATATAATGACTTGGAAGGAATCTAACTTATGGTGCTAATGTTAATTTTCTTAAACAAAATGATAAATTTTGTCACTCTGCTCCGCCTAAATTTACCAACTCTGTGTACTATGTTGTATTAAAGTCAAGTCTTTGCATGGTCTACTTAGAGACTTCTTCAACCTAATATACAGTCAATTGGTTGGGGACGTTAAAGTATCTTTCAAATAGGCAGAAATTAAATATAGTTTTTGCGATTTTAAAATTACTTTAGATTGAAAAGTCATTATTTGGTAGGAATAATATGCAACGTCTTGAATTGTCTTCCAATTGGTAGGGACTACTTATTTATTTATTCAGGATTGAAATTTTTACCACTGTGAAAACATAAAGATTTCCTATAGATTAGGATCATTAGATTGAAATGACCATCCATGAAAGATTTTCTTGGATTCGTCTCCATGAACAACCTAAGAATTTACCACCCTACAGTTCTTTCTGATCTGTCCATTTGATCCTGTGAGTGGACTTATATTCCCCATCTTGATCATGGAGTTTGCAAAAGCATCAAAGAAAAGGTTTTGGTTACTGCTAAAGCTCTGAACAAGAGCTTTGGTCTCCTCACTGGTGGAAAACAGAATCTGATCAGAAATGAGAAGGCCCTTATTGTTGATTAAGTTCTGAAAATAATGGTTGTCAAATAGGTCAGTCGAGTTCCGATCAAGAGCTGTGGTTGCGTTCCCATCACTAGTTTGAGGACACAGGTTTTTCAAGTCAGATACCATAGTTGATTCCATTGTAGGATCAGGAGCTCCAGTTCCTGTGAAGTTGAATAATCTACCACTGAAAGTTGCACATCTAGCTAAACCAATCGTGTGACTACCTACAGATCAAAGAACATTATGTTATAATTTTTCACAATTCTTATTAGACAGTTGTTAATTATTAGTTTTATAAAATTAACAGTTAAAAAAAATTAAAATTTAATTAAAAAATAGATCTTAATCAGTGAGTATTTATTTGTTAAGTTTGTCATAGAAAGATTCCATAGAGTTACTATAAATGGTTGCAAAGTCTTAGCCCTTGTGTTTTTAATTCGTTCACCTTAGCCCCTGTGTTTTTTATTCTCATTCAAGATACCCCAATTGGATATTTTCGGACAAATTTGCCCTTAGATTATTGAAATATATTTTTTTTAATCTCTTGATTCCAAGGGTAAATTTGTCCGAAAATACTTAATTAGGGTATCTTGAATGAGAATAAAAAACACAGGGGCTAAGGTGAACGAATTAAAAATACAAGGGCTAAGATGAATAATCAAGTATATCACATGGGCTCTTTTATGTAATTTGCCAAAGTTTTTACAGCTTGTTAATGAAGAGCTTGCTTAAGCAGTTCAACGTCTTATTTATTGAGTAATGTATAATAAAACAGGTATTTTTCTACATTATCTTTGTTTATACAAGTTCATGATTGATCTTGAGCTAATAGTTAAACTTTGTGTTGGTTTTTAACACATTAAACACTTAAAAAACCATTTTTACACAATACCAAAGAACTGAATACGAAAATGGAGTTACCTGATAAGGACACAACATCTGTTAGGTTAAGACCAACATCAGAAAACTTAGAAATGATTGAACTAAGTGAATCAAACGGAGAAGGAAGTCCATTGTTTGATCCTGTCTGGTTAGCCACCGTTCCGTCTCTTCTTCCAAGCAAAACTTTCCACGAAGGTCCTCCACTCTGCAAGAAAATCAAAAGAAAATAGGTCTGTTAGCCAAGTATGAGGCTTATAACCAAGTTGGATTTAGATTCAGAGCCAAATCCATTATCCTTCCCTAATAAACTATTTTCCTCAAGGTTCATCATGTGCTACCGTAATAGAAGACGTAATATTGCAGTTGCGGTTCAGATAATTACCGTGATTTGATAGCGTCACGGTCGTATTTACTGTAATTACGCTGGTATCGTTTGTAATTATTGTAATCGTTCGCAACCATAATTAGTTTAAAACCTTAGAAAGGAGGCATAATAGAGTTTGTTGTATACCAACAATATACAAGAAAAATATCATACTTAAAGTGATAATACTTATAATTGACAATAAGTTAAAAGTCATAATCAAAATATTTATAAATTTAATTCTGACCTAAAACTTGATCAAGTTTGAGTTAAGAGATATAAACCTGAACATGATCTAACGTTAAATTAAAAGCTTAAATTTAGGTTAGTTTTGAATATTGAATTTTTTAATTTTGAGTTATAGATCAGCTAAATCTCAATTAATGAATTTTATCTATTAATTTCGATTAGGCTGAGTTAAACTATGATTAAATCAAATATGATCAAACTTCAGGACAATAGCTGAATTTGGGTCAATTCATTGTCAATCATAAGTAACAATGCTTATAGTTGACATCTAAGGAGTTTATAGTTTGCTACCTCTAAGATCAATACCCCATGAATTGTTGCATCCCTAATAATATTCAACATCTAAGGAGTTTATGCAAAGAAAAGAACATCATGAACATACCAAGACTACAGAATATCTGGCAGCTATTGCGAGTATGTCAGCACAAGACACAACTCCACTGCATTTACTCTCCACAGCACTTTTTATGTTATCAACAACTTCAAATCCTCTTGCAGAGTTCAGATTTGGAAGGGCAAACTTTTCCCCATCACTCCCATCCAACAAAACTGATCCATCACAACCCTAAAACCAACAACACACAAAACCAGTTTCTTCTTTTTTCTAAGTCATTCTTGAACCAGAATATGGATTTTAAGTTAGTGATCTTACGTTGACAAAGCAGTCATGAAAATGAAGTCGAAGCAACGAAGCAGCCATTCGCATTTCGACCTTGATAGCTTTCTGTACTTCACTCCTCACAATCTGCAGAACACTTGGACAGGTAGTGGAATAGTAATCAGTTGTTAATTGGGAACTCACAGCTGTGAATAACATCAGATGTATCACTAACACTGAGCGGCCATGGAAGTTGCTTATTGGCATCTTCATGTCTAGAACTCGCTAGCTCAAGGGTTGAAGAAAAGTTTGTAACTTGGTGGATGATAAGGATAAAGCTTTCCAGGAAGATATATTTATAGTCCAACACCATTCACAGCCATTGATGCTTAATGACACGCTATGTAACTATTGTTAATTTACAACAATAACATAACATATTATGATAATTGTATGCAAGTGCTGGTGATGTATTCACTTTTAAATTACGAACCGCAGATTATACTGAGATTACGGGAAAGTAATTACATTACGACAAATTATGGTTGTATATTGACTCAACGGATTAGCTGTTATTAAACTTCAACGGCGAGCTAAGGAATGGAAAGAAAAGTTTGCAACTTAGTGGATGATAAAGCTTTCAACAAAGATATATTTATAATCTAATCTCATTCACAACCATTGACTTCTGATCGATCAAGCTTCGGGACGAATAGTTGAATTCTAGTCATTGTCAACCATAAGTAAAAATGACAAGCAATCAAGCTCGACTCAAAAAAATTTCTAAGCTTAATTCTAACTTAAAACTAGATCAAATTAAGTAAGCGAGTCTAAGCTTAATTAGAATCAAGTCAGTTTTAAATTAGTTCTAAAAACCCTTTTATTTTAGATTAAGTTTAAGAACAATTCAAAACTCGATCAAAACAAATTTTGGTGGTTGATTTCTCTCAAATTAAGTTCCTGTTTGGATAGACTTTTGAGAGGTCAATAAGTACTGTTCACCACAAAAGCTTTTTTTGAAAAAAATTAGTATTTGACTGTAAAATAAAGAAGTACTTTTTTAATAAATATGACTTTTTTGGCAGCCAAAATATTGCTTTTTAAGAAGTTCAAATTTGGAGCTTCTCAAAAAAACGATTTTTCGAATAGATTTTTCAAATCAATTAATAAGTTTATTTTTTAGTCCCTTTTATCCTTATGTTTTACACATAATTCTTACAATACCCACAAACTCATCTTCACGTTTATTATAATAAAATTCATAATTTATTATGTATTTAACTATTTACTCAACTTGAATATTTATTTTGAGATTTATATAATATTGTTTGACTTTTTTTATATGTTTTAGATATATTTTCATTTATGTTTCATATAGTTTAAAATTATATAATAATTAATATATTGTACTTTGCATATTATTTAATATACTTTAAATAATATTTATATGCATAAATAATTTTTATTAAAATAATAAAATATAGTTAAAATTAAAAATACTTTTTATTTTTATGTTGTCAAACAATCTACTGTATGAAGCTCTTTCAAAAAAGTTTTTTTTAAATGATAGTCAAACAGTTAACTGGCTTCTTAAAAAAGTTCTTCTCAGAAAAGATATACAGAAAAAAGCTCTACTAATAAAAGCTCTACTAATATAAGCCCAACCAAATAAAGGTTACGTCGGACTGATCATAATCCAATACCATTCACAACCATTGATGCTTAGTGACACTATTTTACTATTTTATCTCCATAATGGTATAACATGTATGATAATTGTGTGCAAGTGCTGTTGATGTGTTCACGTTTTAAATTACAAACTGTGGGTTATAATGAGATTATGGGTAATTAATTATAGACGATGCGAACGCTGTTACGACAAATCATGGTTGCGTATTGACCTAATTAACGGATTAGATGATATTAAAAATCACCTGAATGGAAAGAACAGTGGGTTCATAGTTATCAAAATCTGACGAAACTTGATGCTTCCATGCAATTTCATGAATCAAAGCACTAAGTAAGAGCACTATAGCTTAATTAAAGAGTAGTCCCACGCATGCTTCATGAAGAAATCTTTTTTGAGGCCACAAATGTTTTGTCAGTATTTGTACAAAAAGGTTATTGTATGCACTTAACGAAAACTCTGGATTAACATAATCTGTGGACAAATCAGAGTTAAGGGTCATGCTTGAACTAGACATTTTCATGCATGTACCTTATTACATTAACTAATCGTGATTAGTCAATTTGGGCTTCCAAGAATTGATGCTTTTGCTTAATAATCAATTCAAAAATTTCTTAAGTTCACTTTAAGGTCAATGATTAAAAAATTAGACTTTTTTCAGCAGAACTCTCATTGTTATTGATTGAAAATATTGGGCCCGGGTCTCGGTACTTATTACAAGGCTACATTACGAGAGAATCAGGTGAAGATCATGTGAGAAGAGGGCTGGAAGCTCCAAATTGTAATGAGAAACTTAAAAACCCGTGTGTTTACCCAAGTTGGTGAGTTTCATCAGTCACCCTCGTGCACTCCAGACGTGACACTTAAACTTATAAAAATTATATCTCTCAATTCTGATGTCCAAAAATTACAAGCTTTATACCATTGGAAAGTTAGGAGGATATGCTACGACTTTTATGAAGACAACTTTTTTTGAATCTGCCTACATCAATACAGTTTAATCGTTGAAATCAGGACATAATTTCTGTCAAGGATAACGTTGCGGCCTCTGCCAGCACCAGTGATGTTATTGTGTAAGGACCATATCTCTTTCATCCAAAGTCCAAAAATTTCATGTGATATACTATTGGAAAGTTAAAAGGACGAACTACAATTTTCATGGACACAATTTTGCCCAATTCTACCTAGATTAATACAGTTTATTCATGAAAGTTAGAGTCACTACTTTTGTTCAAGGTAATACTGCAATTGAGTTCCCCCTTTTTCTTCTTTTGCCTATTACGAGCTTTTACAATTTCCAAAAAGAAAAACCTAGATCCAACCAACCATTAAAATGTACATACATGACTCTCAGCATAACAATTTATTTTAAGTCTATCCAGGGCTATCTAACAACATACTATTCCATTTCCAACAACAATTAACAACCCAATGAAAAAGATAGTTCTCAACATGTACAAAGGGAACTTCTTCAACTCTTAATCTCATTACTTAATTAAAACGGAGTTCGTACATGGCTTTAATTACATATCAAAAGCCACGTCAATAGCATAATACAAAATATAAATGAATGCTCATGTTTGATACGCTTATAAAGCTACCCAAAAATATAGTCGAACTAACTTAGT
>JANZLC010000200.1:432122-442458 GCA_026413385.1 Erythroxylum gracilipes
TTCAGCATTTCAAATTCTCTAATCAAGTTGAGCACTTGCATGCTCTTTGTTCTTTCATTGCCTTGGTATTCTTTTTTGAGGTAATCCCAGATATCCTTTGCCGACTCTAGATTTATAATTCTTGTGAATACGATGTTTGAAATAACAGAAAACAAGCAGGCTTTGGCTTTAAAATTCCTATTTTTCCTTTCTTTGTGCATCTTGATTTTAGTTATTGTAGGATTTGTTAGAAATGGAGGCACTTCATAGTCTTCCTCCACTGCTTCCCAAACATCCATAGCATCAAGATGAGCTTTCATTCGAATAGCCCAAACTTGATAGTTTTCACCATCAAAAATTGGTGGTGCACTTTGAGACGGTTGTGTTTTAATCTCCATTGCTTGAAGATGGTGGTAATTCTTGTTGTAATTCTGGGTTGTAAATCAGGTTTATGTTTTGGTTTCACTCATCTTATAGGTCCCTCAAGACAAATGCTCTAATACCATTTTGTTGGTTGTTAAAAGACGGAGGGCTATCAACAAAAATGAAGAAGATAAAAAGAACACATGCTTTTATGTTTTTTTAGAAAAAAACCAAACATTTATTCAATGCATTGCATAGTTTATATAGAGCTGAAAACATAAGAATTAAATAAAATTTGTTGATATCCAGCTACATCTCAACTAACTATTTTAAACAAGGAATAAAATACTAAAGATTTGTTCCATTGACCAATTATTCTGCAGCAATTATCTAAGGCACGTTTTTTTCAACAAGTATCTTGGACTGAGCTTATCCTTTTTACCAAATCTTAAGACTCTTTTCCATGGAGAGGCTCTAAGAAATACTTTGTCTCTAACTTCTTATTCCATCTCCTTTCTATGCGTGTCCATATAGCTCTTCATTCTGTCTTGAGCTGCCTTGAGTCTCTACTTCACCAATGTAATCTTGTCAATTGTAGCTTGTACCAACTCAGGTCCTAAAAGTTCCCTTTCATCTTCCTCATCCCAACAAATAGGAGTTCTACACCTTCTACCATACAAGGTTTCATAAGGTGTCATTTGAATTCCTAAGTGGTGGGAATTATTGTAAGAAAACTCAATTAAAGATAGATGATCATCCCATGAGCATTTGAAGTCCATAACACAAGCTCTTAACATTGCCTCCAATGTCCATATTGTCCTCTCTGATTAGCCATCAGTCTGTGGATGGAAAGTTGTGCTAAAATGCAACTTGGTTCCCAAAGTCTCTTGCAAGCTTTCCCATAATTTGGAGGTGAATCTGAAATTTCTATATGAGATTATAGAACTTGGAATCCCATAAAATCTAATTATTTCATCTATGTATTTCTTGGCCAAGGTATTCAAAGAATCTATTTGTTTAATTGGCAGGAAATGTGCTAACTAGGTTAGCCTATCGTAATCACCCATATTGCGTCATGCTTCCTGATGGTCCTTGGTAATCCCATCATGAAATTCATTGTAATCTTCTCCCACTTCCATTCAGTAATAGACAAAGGTTTAGGCTTACCGGTAGGTGCTTGATGTTCTGCTTTAACTTGCTTGCATATTAAGCATTTTCTAGCATATTCTGTAACATCTTTCTTCATTCCTCTCCACCAAAAGTACTCTTTTAAATCTCTATACATTCTTCTACTCCCCGGGTGCATTGTATGTGGAGCATTGTGTGCCTCATCAAGAATTTCATCCTTCAACTCTTGCATGTCTGGAATACATAATCTGTTACCTACCACCATCAATCCATCTTCTTTTATCTCTATTTTTGAGGGATTACCATTTTTAATTTCTTTTCTGAGCTTGCTCAAGTACTCATCTTGCTCCTACAATTCCTTAATCTTCTCATTCAACACTGGCCTTATTCTAAAATTAGCCAATATACAACCAAATTCGACTTGCCTCAATGTCGTCTTAAGTTTGGCTAATTCCTCCAACAAAGGAAGGTATATTGTCTCCACATGTGCCAAAGTAGATTTTCTACTCAATGCATCCACTAGCACATTAGCTTTCCCCGAGTGGTAATCTATCATCAATTCATAATCCTTCAGTAGTTCTAACTACCTTCTTTGCCTTATATTTAACTCTTTTTGGCTCATCAAATATTTAAGACTCTTGTGATCAGTAAATACCTTGGTGGTGACTCCATATAAGTAATGTCTCCATATTTTCAATGCAAAAATTATGGCAACCAGCTCCAAGTCATGTGTGAGATAATTCATCTCATAAGGTTTTAATTGCCTAAAAGCATAGGCAATCACTTTATCTCCTTGCATCAACACACACCCCAATCCCTTCCTTGAGGCATCACTATATACTATATATCCATCACTACCAGACGGCAAGGTCAAAATTGGTGCAATTGTGAGCCTATTCTTCAATTCCTCAAAGCTCTTCTGATATTCTTCTGTCCATACAAACTTCCGACTCTTCCTTGTCAATTTGGTGAGTGCAGCTGCTATTATGGAAAAGCCTTCTACAAATCTTTTATAATAACCAGCTAAACCCAAGAAACTCCTCACTTTTGCTATATTCTTAGGTGCTTCTCATTTAACTACAACTTCTATTTTCCTTGGATCCACATGTACTCCTTTTTCTGAAATTACATGTCCAAGAAACACCATTTCCCTTAACCAAAATTCACATTTATTGAATTTGGCATACAACTCTTTTTTCCTTAATGTCTCCAAAGAAATCCTTAAATGTTCCTCATGTTCCTTGTCACTCTTGGAATAAACCAATATATCATCAATAAAGACTATGATAAATTGGTTTAAGAAAGGCTTGAAGACTCTATTCATTAAGTCCATGAAGGCTGTAAGGGCATTCGTTAATCCAAAGGGAATAACTAAGAACTCAAAATGCCCATATCATGTTCTAAAGGCAGTCTTTGACATATCAAACTCCTTTATTCTCAATTAGTGGTAACCAGATCTCAGGTCTATCGTGAAGAAGAATTTTGCTCCTTGCAATTGATCAAACAAATCATCTATGTATGGGAGGGGATATTTATTCTTGATGGTGACATGATTGAGCTTCTTGTAGTCTACACACATTCTCAAGGATCCATCTTTCTTTTTCACAAAAATAACTGGAGCTCTCCAAGGTGAAAAGCTAGGCCTAATATAACCTTTCTCCAACAGCTCTTCTAACTACTCTTTAAGCTCATTCAATTCTGTCGGAGCCATTCTATAAGGTGGAATTGATATTAATGCAGTACCTGGAAGAAGCTCGATGGGAAACTTAATTTCTCTAAGTGGTGGTATCCTGGTAATTCCTCTAAAAAGATATCTGAAAATTTCATGACCACAGGAATATCTTCTAACTTTCCTCTATTTACCTTCGTGTCTACCACATATGCCAAAAATGTTTCACACCACAAGAATATCTTCTAACTTTCCTCTATCTACCTTCGTGTCTACCACATATGCCAAAAATGTTTCACATCATTTTCTTTACTGTTAGAGCCAAAATAATTCTAGGTGGGCTTGCTTTCCTATCTCCCACAAACACCACCTTTCCACCTTTGTCTAACTCAAACTCTATTGTCTTCTGTTTGCAATCTAAATTGGCATTATATTTTTCTAACGTATGCATGCCCAAAATTACATCTAATCCCCCCCATCTTCAATGGCATTAAATCCACCACTAATTTTTCTCCACCAATGTATATTTCACAATCTCTATAAACTTGACTAATAATGATATACAAGCCAATTAGGGTACTAACCATCAAAGGACTATCTAATGGGCTCAAATTTCTACCATGCACAATCCGACTTGACAGAATAAATGAATGAGTAAACCCTGGATCAATTAAAACAATAATATTGTCATTAAACAATTTAACCACACCAATCACAACCTCTGGAGCTACTTCTACGTTCTCCCTCGTGTGAGCATGATATGCATGTTACTTAATGCAATCAATCAATTCAACAATGCAAAAAATTAATTACACATCATAATAATTCATATCTCATCATATTCTAAGCCTAGGAATCCTTAAAAACTATAGGCTCTGATACCAAAAATGTTGAGCCTGGGTCTCGGTCCGAAGTCCAAAATTTTCATGTGATATACCGTTGGAAAGTTAAAAGGATGAATTACAATTTTCCTGAAGACAACTTTGTCCAATTCTGCTTAGATTAATACAGTTTATTCATGGAAGTTAGAGTCACTACTTTTGTCCAAGGTAGTACTGCAACTGAGTTCCCCCTTTTTCTTCTTTTGCCTACTACGAGCTTTTACAATTTCCAAAAAAAAAGGACCCGGATCCAACTAACCACTAAAATGTACATACATGACTCTCAGCATAACAGTTTATTTTAAGTCTATCCAGGGCCATCTAACAACATACTATTCCATTTCCAACAACAATTAACAACCCAATGAAGAAGATAGTTCTCAACATGTACAAAGGGAACTTCTTCAACTCTTAATCTCATTACTTAATCAAAACAGAGTTTGTACATAGCTTTAATTACATATCAAAAGCCACATCAATAGCATAATACAAAATATAAATGAATGCTCATGTTTGATATGCTTATAAAGCTACCCAAAAATATAGTCGAACTAACTTAGTTACAAAGGGTAGCTATCTTGGAGTTTGTCAAAGCTTTGCAAGGATCAATTATCTACTTGTTCTACACTTGAGGAGTGAAAAAAATAATGGATTGCGCTGCGAAGCTCAGTGGCTAATACATTTATAGTTATTGATAACGAGCCACACAATCAAGCTAAATCTAAAGTTATGCCTCATGGATTATACACACCGTTGCTTGTACCTAGTACACCTTGGGAACATATTTCTATAGACTTCATTTTAGGTTTTCCTAGGTACACATGGTAAAGATTTAATTTTTGTGGTTGTTGACAGGTTTTCTAAGATGTCTCATTTCATTGCTTGTCATAGAACCAATGATGCATCTCATATTGCAAATTTGTTCTTTAAGGAAGTTTTTCGACTGCATGGAATTTCAAAGACCATAATTAGTGATAAAAATGTCAAAATTTTTAGTTCTTTTTGGAAAGTGTTGTGGGCAAAGTTAGGAACTAAATTGTTGTACTCGACTACTTGTCATCCACAAATGGATGGACAAACTGAGGTTGTCAATCGTACTCTTGGTACTTTGTTGCGTATTGTGGTTAATAAAAAATTTGCGCACTTGGGAAGAATGCTTACCCCTTGTTGAATTTGCGTACAGTAGAAATGTTCATTCTTCTACAGGTTTTTCACCATTTGAAACTGTGTATGGTTTTAACCCACTAACTTTTATGGATTTACTTCCTTTGCCTATTAGTAAATTATCTAATACAGATGGTGAAAGAAAAGCAGATTTGGTAAAGAAGATCCATGAACAGACCTGTCGGCACATTGAGAAAAAGAATAAGCAATATGCATCTAGTGCTAATAAGGGCAAAATTTTGTTTCATTTGAACCCGGAGATTGGGTGTGGGTGCATATGTGCAAGGAAAGATTTCCTAATAAACGAAAGACAAAGCTACATCCAACAGATGATGCCCCATTTCAAGTTCTCAAAAAGATAAAGAACAATGACTGCAATTTGGATCTCCAAGGTGAGCATGGTGGCATTAACGCTTCATTTAATGTTTCTAATTTATCACCTTTTATCATTGCAGATTCGATGACGAATCTTTTTCAAGAATGGGAGGATGATGTGAGCTCAAGAGAGAGTCGAAAGATAAGTCAACTATCGGATGACCCGTTGACCATGTTGAAAGGACGGATTACTTGTGATAATGCTAAGAGGCTTAGAGAAGCTTTTGGTGGGCTTATATGTACCATGGTTGATGAAGAAAAGGCCTTTAGAGATTAAGTTATAATCAATAACATCAAGACAATAACACTATTCACGTGCTCTGACTTGGGCCGAAATTCTGACATTGATTTAAGCCGAATCAGCCCAACTGATCAACATGAAAGTGTAGATTTTTGTCTTAGCTTTTCAATGGTATAAGATTTCGCCTTAATCGGAGATCTGTAGCCCAAGATATGTTCAATTTACTAAAGGATGTTCTGCCAGAAAATTGTTACGACTTCTTAAGTGACTTTTCATTTTTTTTAATTAGGCTTTTCGTTTTTAGGCCCACTTTTTGAGACTTAAAAAGATTGTTTTCTGTACTTCCTATTCAGATTACACTCAAGAATAATTTTACGTCACTTTGTGAGAGATTCAATCCTACAATTCTCTACAAACCGATTTTACGAACTTATCAAGTGATTAGTTGGATTGCTTGTGGTGTTCTTTTGATGTCTTTGTGTGTTTTGGTTTCTGATTACATTGTTAATCTTGGGTCAAGGCGTTAAAGGATTTTCCGACAACTTTGAATTCTTAGGTTGGAGTTTTTATCCGATCGATCAAGGGTTTCCTAATCAAGTTGATTCTAGGGGTTTCGCATCAAGTGTTGAGTCAACTTTGACGGGTCATATCTTTTTACAAATGTTGAATTATGAAGCTTATAATATATTAAAAATATTTATGAGTCTATTCTAGCAGAGTTATAATAACTCTTATCACTGTAGGCCAATTTTTAAGCCAAAATTCCATCGTTTTCTCACTGGTTAGAGCTATCAAAGATTGTTACTAATTTTTGGATTTTGTTTCCTATTTTATTAGGATTCTAATTAGTTATCTTCTATGCTTTTGAGGTTTTTTGAGATATTTAAGGACTTAAAACTTGTGTAAGGCAGAACAAGAGATATTCAGTTTTCCTCCATTTATTTTCTCTCAGTTGTCACGAAGAGTGTTGAGTCATTGCATTAACTTGTATAACCACAGAACCTACAACATTTGGTAAGTTTCTCGTCCAAGTGAAGTCCACTTGCGAAGAAATCTTGAGCTTGAACCTTAGTTGGTTCCTTGCAAGTAACTCCATTCAAAATAACTGCCATGCATGATCAAAAAAAAAAAAAAAGGTGAATAATAACACATGCATTTGCATAATCTATCCACCTTCATATATATATATAGATAGATAGATAGATAGATATACCTCAGCTTGATGTGTCTGCCACACAGAAATCTTGAGTAGGTTTGAATTTACTACCCTGCAGTTGTTTCTGATCTCTCCATTTGATCCTGTAAGTGGACTTATATTCCCCATTTTAATCATGGATTTTGCAAAAGTATCAAAGAAAAGGCTTTGGTTACTGTTAAAGCTCTGAACAAGAGCTTTGGTCTCCTCATCACCACCGGAAAACAGAATCTGATCAGAACTGAGAAGGCCCTTATTGTTGATTAAATTCTGAAAATAATGATTGTCAAATAGGTCGGTCGAGTTCCGATCAAGAGCAGTGGTTGCGTTCCCATCACTGGTTTGAGGACATAAGTTTTGTAGGTCAGACACCATGGTTGATTCCATTGTAGGATCAGGAGCTCCAGTTCCTGAGAAGTTGAACAATCTATCACTGAAAGTTGCACATCTAGCTAATCCAATCGTGTGACCCCCTACAGATCAAAGAACATTATGTTAGAATTTTCCAAAATTCCTATTTAACAATTATTAATTATGAGTTTTATAAAATTAAAAGAATTTGATCTAATTAAACATAATAAAGAAGTTAATAAAATTTAGTAAGAAAAATATATCATAATAAGTGTGAATCAATTATTTATTGTACTTATAATGAGAAGACTCGATAAAATGGTTGTTAAGGTCTCCAGCTGTTTGCTTAAATAAGTTTATGAACATATAATTTTTTTTGGCTCGTTAAGAAGCTCACGCATTAAGAAAGTTGCAGAGAGGCATTAACAGCATAAAAGTTATACAACTTTTGTAAAAGTAGTTGAAGAGCTTATTCTAGCAGTTCAACAACTTGTTTATCCAGCAATGTACAGCAAAATAGGTAGTTTTTTTTTGCATCTTCTCTCTTTATACAAGTTTATAGTTGATCTTGGGCCAATAATTAAAGTTCATGCTGTGTTTAACACATTAAACACTTAAAAACCATGTTTACACAATACCAAAGAACTGAATACGAAAATGGAGTTACCTGATAAGGATACAACATCTGTGAGGTTAAGACCAACATCGGAAAACTTGGAAATGATTGAACTAAGTGAATCAACTGGAGAAGGAAGTCCACTGTTTGCTCCTGTCTGGTTAGCCACTTTTCCATCTCTTCTTCCAAGCAAAACTTTCCACGAAGGTCCTCCACTCTGCAAGAAAATTAAAAGAAAATAGGTTTGCTATCCGTAAGGAGGTATAATAGAGTTTGTTGTATACCAACCATATAGAAAAAAAATATCATACTTGGTTAAGTAATAATACTTATACCTGACAATAAGTTCATTCAGACTTGTTTTATCTATAAATTTAATCTCGACCTAAAACTTTGTCAAGTTTAAATTAGGAGATATAAACCTAAGCACGATCTGACCAAATTCAAATTAGTTTTGAAGATTAAACTTTTTTAATTTAGTTTCAAGGTAGGCTCAAAACTTAATTAAAACAAAACTTGTATGTTAATTTTAGTCAGGCTAAATTGAACTATAATTGAACTCGAATATGAGCAAACTTTGAGACGGCAGCTAAAATGAATCGAGCCAGACTCAAAAAAGGTTTAAGCTTAATCCCAGTATTAAACATGAGAAGGTAATTAAGCTAAACTTGGGAAGAATCAGATTTTGGGTTAGATCAGCAAAATTCGAGTTAGCTTTAAAGATTGAATTTTTTAATTTAAGCTCGAGACTAAGTCAAAACTCAATTAAACTAAATTTTATTTATTAGTTTTGACCGGTGTGTGCCAGATCAATATTAGGCCTAAGCTTGACCGTGACAAAAAATCTAATCCCGAACCCAACTTAAAATTTGGTTTGATTCCAAACCAAAAACCGGGCCCTTTTTTGCCACCTCTAAGATTAATACCCATGAATTGTTGTATCCCTAATATTATTCATCATATAAGGAGTTTGATGAAAAGAAAAGAACATCATGAACATACCAATACTACAGAATCTCTGGCAGCTATGGCAAGTATGTCAGCACAAGACACAACTCCACTGCATCGGCTCTCGACAGCACTTTTTATATTGTCAACAACTTCAAATCCTCTTGCAGAGTTCAGATTGGGAAATGCAAACTTCTCACCATCACTCCCATCCAACAAAACTGATCCATCACAACCCTAAAACCAACAACACAAAAAAACCAGTTCCTTCTTTTTTCATTCTTGAACCAGAATCTGATTTTAGGTTTAGTGATCTTACATTGACAAAGCAGTCATGAAAATGAAGTCGAAGCAACGAAGCAGCCATTCGCGTTTCGACCTTGATAGCTTTCTGTACTTCACTCCTCACAATCTGCAGAACTCTTGGACAGGTAGTGGAATAGTAATCAGTCGTTAGTTGGGACCTCACAGCTGTGAATAACATCAGAGATATCACTAACACTGAGCGGCCATGGAAGCTGCTTATTGGCATCTTCATGTCTAGAACAAGCGAGCTAGATGATTGAAGGAGAGTTGGCAACTTAGTGGATGATAAAGATAGAGCTTTAAAGTTGGCAACTTAGTGGATGACAAAGGTAAAGCTTTAAGGTTGGCATAACTTGGATGATAAAGTTGAAGCTTTCCAAGAAGATCTATTTATAGCCCAACACCAGTCACAACCATTGATGCTTAATGACACTATTTAACTATTGTTGGATGCGAGTGCTGGTGATGATTACGAACTGCAGATTCCGTAGTATTGGAAAGAAAAGTGGGTTCATACTTTTCGAGATGAGAAAGTTCACGAATCAAAGCACTCAGTGAGAGCACTATAGCTAATTATAGCCTAGCTTCACGCATGCTTCATGAGGAATTATATTTTTGAGGCCACAAATGTTTTGTCGGCATTTGTACAAGAAGGTTTTTGTATGCACTTAAACCAAAACTCTGGGATTAACATAATCAGTGACAAATCAGAGTTAAGGCCACGCTTTAACTAAACGTGGTTAGTCAAATTTGAGCTTCATGGAAGTGATGCTTTAAAAAAAAAAAAAAACTAACGAATTCATTAAAAGAAAAACGAGAGATCAACCTAAAAGAAGCACCTAAACCCAAGCCAGTAGGCTAGACCCAATACACCCAAACCTAGGCTTCTTCAGAATTGACGACAAAAGCAAAAGAATCAGAACGAACAATAGAAGCAATGCAACTAGGAATGTTATCCCAAACGAAATGGTTTGCATATGATAAAGCGACACTTGCTAACGAATGAGCAGCTTCATTTGCACTCTGCGAAGTCCATTGAGCGTACAAATGTTGGAAGTGAGACATAAGAGACAAGCACTCAGTAAACACTACACCAACTTCTAACAAATTACTAGAAGGC
>JANZLC010000200.1:442558-455587 GCA_026413385.1 Erythroxylum gracilipes
AAAAATTGGAACAGATAAAGACCCTCCCCTCCAAAAGGTTTTATCGAGCAGCCTTTAATGGGACGCCATAGATTGAGAAGCGTCCTTTCCATAGCATCGAAATTAACATTCCTTTCGCCCAAAAACCGACCTAGCAAGCACAAATCATAATCGAGACGGCTCTCGTCTATCTCAGAAGCCTTAATCACCAGTTCATCCTCTTCTTTGTCTCAAATAGATAAGCGGTGAATAGCAGATTCCATAACTAGCAGCACAAAGCAAAGAAAAAACAGAGAGAAAACAGAGAGAAACAGATACCAGAACAAAAACCATGCACTAGGGCATGACAAAACTTGCACCCCTAGAGAGAAAAGGGCAAGACATTACGGATTATACAAAATCTTAGTTGATGCTTTTTCTTAATACATTAATTCAAGTGTTGCTTCATTCACATTAAAAAATCATGATTTAAAAATCAAAATTTTAATTTCAATTGGACTTATATTAATAATTTTTATTACTAAAAATCAATTGACTTTTGTAAACTAGTTAAAATTGTTAAAGTAGCCTAATATAATTATCGCTAGCTCTTTTTGTGTTAATGGCAGTGTTTTAAATATCGGTACGTACCGGTCGGTTAATGGCAATGTTTTGGATACTTGTATGATATCGAGAGTCGATTGTACCGGATTTAAATACCGGTAAGTACCAGCTCGTAGCGGTCAATACCGGTCCGTACTGGTCAATATTTAAAATACTGATTAAATACAGATCGGTATCGAAAATTTTAAAAAATTAAGGGACATTTTTGTAAAATTTTCACAAATTTTTAAGCTCTCCTTCCTTCACTTCCGCCTGTTTTTTTCAAAAAAAATTAATTATTTATTTCAACTTTATAATTATTGTAATTTTTAATTTTATTTTTAAAATAAAAATAGATATTTTTATTAATAATAATTATTATAAATGAAATAAAACTTTAAAACAAATTATTTTTATTTAAATTTATATTAATATCTTATATAATATTTATTAATAATGTATTAATAAAAATATTCTATTTTTTAAAATAAGTAATTTAAAAATTATTATTTATAAACTAATATTTATTATATATATTTTTAATTATTAAATCAAAAATTATTTATAAATTAAATTAAAATTATGATTATCATTTATTATTACAATTTTTTGAGACATGTTAAAAAATATACGATACAACTGTACAATACGACAATAGACTATTTTATAATTTTCAAAAAAATTTAAAAAATATTTCATAAATTTAAAAAATTACCTGTAACATTACTCGATATTAATTAATACCAACCAATACGTACCAAAACTTAATTCAATTCGGTATTCGTAACAATGGTTAATGGCACATGCCACCAGGAATTCCACATGCTATTTCATTATCATAACCGTGTAGGAGAAGGAAACGGTACCTTACTAATGAAAAGGAGTCCCACACATACACTCAAAGCCAGTTTATCTTGTGATGCTTCCTTGTAAAGATCGATAAACCAAACTTAAGCTGGAAGTAAATACCATCATTAAGAGATGTTGATAGCTACTTGGCTTCCAAGCAATAACAAATCGGCTATGTCCTAGCGAACAGCCTGAACTAGAGAGGTTGATTCTCCAAGATCTCCTCAAATCCTGCTAAACTGAAACCCACTGTTGTAGATATTTCTTCCTCAAGTTTATTCCCTTCACAGAAACATCGTCAGGATAAGTTCATACTCCTTCAGCAGCAACCTTACGATGTTATCATCAACTGAAAATCTCCAAGTCATTACTCGGAAAGTCTGGACATTACTCAGAGAACAATTGATCATGAATGCCTTCCGCTCGGCTTCATTATTCAGCAGCCAAAGTTGTGTGTGCTAAGAAATGACCATCCAACGAGGCAACAAAAATTACACTGCAGCAATTTTGACAGTGAACAGAATTTGAAAGTTGCCATAGCATCAGCTTAGAAACAAGTGTTTTATATGTTTTTGGAGACAGAACTTTTAGCATCACAGGTTGAGCATAACACCTACCGTTGCTTCCAAACTGCTGTTCTAAGTCTGCATAAGGACATTTTAAATCAACAATTAGCTATTAATCCCTAGCTGCAGTATTCGAACTAGAGTGATCTGAAAGCCTTGAAACTAAGGGTACTTATTCCCTTTCCCTAATGTTGCTGACTCAGGTTCGAGCCCCTGAAAAGAGAAAAGAAAAAGAAAATTCCAACATGAGTTTAATGACCTTAGCAAGTTACTTCAAGAGAACATAGACATTGTATCCTTGCCCGACAAACAACTCACCATTGCAACCATATTGCTGTACTGTCCCTACAGAAGCAAATCGCTACACGACCCAATTGGCTATAGGCACCTCAAATGGTAGCCTTGGAGCAATACAATATTATACACCTGAAATAGAAAGGTAAAAGATCAAAGAGAATCTGATCTACCCTATCAGTCTCTCTTGAATGGACAGGTAGATACAACTAGGTTTTAGCTATTGGATTCCGCAACATTGAAAGGGTATAACCAAGGTAGGAATCACAAGCAAGGTTTCACTTAATTAACAATAGAACTGGCTAAGACTTACTTTCTCTTAACCATGATTTACAATTCTCTTAACCATGATTTAAAAGGGAGTTCTTCAGGATCACAACTGCTCAGTAAGTCATCAAGTCATTGATTGATTACTTGAACAAATGAATCCTAAGGTCATATGAACATTGTCGGCAGTCCTAGCAATGATTTCCATACAAGATAAAAGTACGCATTTCCAGTATAAAACAGAGAAAAATATTTAACAAACCCAATACCATATCAAATAAAATAAAATAAAAAGTTAGTACACGGAAGTCATTAGATTTACTTTACAATTCAAGGTACTGTTAAACCCAAAACTTGAAAAAGATAAAACCTAGTACCTACATTCTACACATTCTACCATAAACATGCTAAATGAGGGAAACAGGACAACAGAAGAGTTACTTCTTCTAACATTCCCTCTCATATCAACAAAGCTAAAGAGAATATCGGTAACGGAAAGACAAAAGTTAACCACAACAAGAAGTTGTGATACATGCCCGTTGTGCAAAGACAAGAGCAAAAGCCATAGCTATCCAGAGAAGACTTACATTAACGCGGGACAAGTGGAATGTCACCGCAGCCAATGCTCTTCTCTAAGAACACGACAGTCACTCATTTAGATGCCCTTTGCTCTTTGTCCAGCACAATCCCAGCTCAGTATCATCACTCCTTGACATCTCTTTCGCAATCACATTCGCAATCACATTTTTGTTCTTCATCTATTTTATCTTCCTTCTTTACCAGGTCCGGATCAGCAAATACTAAACCATCTTCGTTTTTCCCATCCATAAGCTCATCATTCTCAACAATCACTTCGTTGGCTATTGTGAACTCAGTCAGTGCCTTATCGTCCTTAACCTCATCCTTTACATGAATTTCATTATTCCCTAAATTTTCTTCCATACAAACATCATTTTCACAACCATTAACATCTCTGCTAACATCATAACTAGCTCTTCCAATTTCTCCTTTTCCATCAACATCCTTAATCATCACTTCCTTCTGATTAACAGCAAAAGTAGCAGTAGTAGCAGCAGCAGCATCAGACCCTCCATCACTCTCATTTCCATTCTCATCAGTCTCAGATAAATTCTCAACAAGATCCTCATTAACATCAGCATGACCAACCTGACGACGATCACCACCACCACCACCTGGCTGTCTCTCCAAGAACTGCAATCTCCTCCTTAAATCCTTCATCTCTCTTTCCATCAAAAACAACCTTTCCTTCAAAGTCAAATTCTCTTCTTCCAATTGAATTATATGGCTATCCTGATCATCCACCCTATTCTCTAAAACATTATTACAACTATAATTATACTCCACACCACCTCCATAGCTAGGATATATCATCTCAAACCTACTCAAATCATGATCTAACCTCCTCTCCACCTCCACATGCTCCTCCACATCACTCTCACTTGACCCATTTCCCTCCTCCCCCTCCTCCTCCTCCTCAGCCTCATTCCCTGACGACCTCAGCCTAATCAAACCCTTCATCGACCCATACCCATCCACCCCCCACTCCTCCTTCACCATATCACCCAACACCTCCCTCGACGGAGACAAAATCGGCGTCGGCAAAACTGCTGGCGTCACCGGATACGGAGACACCAACGAAGCAATTCCCCCAGACTTCTTGGCACGGATAATATACGATGTTGTGTTGCGTGGCGCGTATGGAGCAAATCGGTTGTTAAACTTCTTCTTAGGATGATAAAAATTTCGGGCTTTCATCTGATTTTGAGCTTGAAGCTCATTCAGACTCGGTGGCTTATACCCACCACCGCCACCACTGTTACTGTTGGGTTTAATAGTGGGATTCTCCATTCTTCTCTGCTGCTGCTCTTTGAAATTGACATTTTTTCCCTTCCAGTTCTTCTTGTTGTTATTTCTCGACTTCGAAGCAACAAAATTGCTGTTAAACTTCAAAGGGAAATTCGGATCCTGATTACTCCACGGCTTGTACCCACACCTTTGATTCATCAACATCATCGGCGGAAGGTTCAACCCCTGAGTGTGACCCAACATCTGGGCCTGGGTCATGATCTGGTTCATCATCGGCGGCGGCTGCTGGCTCATCATCGGCGGTTGTTGTTGTTGTAGTAGTTGTTGGCTCATGATCTGCGACTGATCCTTCATGTCACAAACCCTAAAAATCTCACACAAAACCAAAAAACCCCCTCCCCCAAATCCGAGATTAACCTGATTCAATCAAAGAAACCCAAACAAAGGATCAAACCCCTAGAACAAGTTTCGATCTTGGGAAGAACAGTCTACGATTTGGGGCGTCGATTTCGTAAATTTATGGAAAAGCTCTGATTTTTCAGTTTTTATTAAATAAAAGACCGCTACTTTTGAGGCCCCCAAGTTTTGGTTTTGGCTTTATATATATATATACACACAGAGTGACACAGGAGTAGATAAGGGACACGATTGGGAAAAGACGGTTTGTTCTTGGGCTTTTTGGTCTTTTCACGATGTTGATCTATGAACCGTCGGGATGGTGACAGGTGTTATGATTATAGTGGCAGATGCTAATCTAGGATTAAGGTTGGGTTTGGTTTGAATTAGTAAGTTAGTAGTCTTTTTCCGGTTTGTTTTCCTAATTCTTTACCAAATATTAGGTCTAAATTTGCCTTGTTTTAATTGTTTTGTAAATTTAATTTTAGTGTGTTTTGTTTTGGGAATTATAATTATTATTAAGATAATATTTATTTTTTATTAAGATAATATTTAATTTTTATTTACTAAGAATTCTTTAATGAATAAATTTAGCGAGACTCTTTATGATTTAGTTTTTATTTTAATTATCATATTTTTAAAATTATTATTAAATCCCTTTTTTCTGTAACACAAGCTTCTCCTTTTATTTTGTTAATTTTTTAATTTTGTATCCAAAATATTCAAAATTTTAATTTTTATTACAACACTATTTTATAATTATGAATATAAAAAATGATATATACAGGGCTTGCCTAATATGAAATATCCAGTCAACATAATTTATAGATTATTACGTCAATATGGAGATTTACTCAACGCGCATCCAAAGAATAACTGCTGCAGATTCATCAATTTAAAAAAAAAAAGAGTTTAGGCAATTTCTAAATTTGATATGCTTTTTTTTCCTTAAAATTAAACCAATTATTTATTCTTCTTCTTAAATTGATAATAAGCAAATGTAATCAGACAAAGCTTCTAATTGCACTTTCCGAAGTAAAAATTTGGCAAAGAACGCCTCATAATCTTTGAACCCCGCATTTTCTTTTCTTCTTGTTAGGTTAGTTAGACACTCAAGTACTTCCATTCCAATTATGAACTATTAAAGTAATATAATATCAAGTAGGTCGGGTCGAATCAGGTCAGATCAGATTTCGAATCAAGATTCCATCTTTTGACCAACCCTAAATTTGGTATGGCCAACCTTAAGATAAGGATTAGTAGACATAATAATTTTATAATCACAAGACTCTTTCTTCCCAAGTTAGTTTGATTCTATTGGAGCCATACTTTGGAGTATTATCAAAGTTTGTACAAAATCTTACAAGATCATTGTAGAAATCATGGCATAATAAATTGGAAAGATATGAGAAAAAATATAAAATCAGACGTATCAAAGTTTGACTAAATCGTTAAATGCATATACTAATTTACAAAATATGTGTTTTATTATTAAGTGATTCAAAATTAAATGACGAGATCAATTTAATTAGAGATGATAATAGGTGGGATGAGTTCAGCCACCTATGACTCAGGTTTAGTGTTTTTATTTTTTGGCTGTGGGCCAAAACTAGAAGCCTGACAAAACGCACCTCAGGAACTTCTACTGATGGACCAATTTGCAGAATCAAGACAAGAGTGCAATGATGTTGTGAACTAAAGGTACTCCTGTCATTTCTGTAACTCTATCCTCAGCTTCTAACATCTGTTGGAGTTTTCAAGCAAAGAAGATTAAGTAAAACTGATGTTTCAATATAGCAGAACATGCATTTAGTTAGATTTCACCTCAGTATCAATCCCAACAGACTCTGTCATCTGAACAGCCTTCAAAATCTCAAAGAAAACATTAGCATTTTTGTATGCATTGGTCAGCTGAATCCTGAAATTAAGCATAACATGGTATGTCAATTTGTAGAAGTATGAATAGCAATTGCAGAATATGTAATTACCAGTCTGATTCATCAGAAGCATCTTGCAATGCTTCGCTTAATCTTCGATAGTAATGGTGATAGAAGTTCTGCATTTCTTCTGCGTCAGTGTTAGTTGTGCATCCAATCAACGTTGAATCATTGTGCTGCAACTCATTAGAGAAAAGTAGAAAATCACTAAAGCAGCAAAAGAATATCACAGTATCAGCAAGACTAATTACATGATCAGAAGCTCGTCTGGTGACCATTTAATCATAAGCAGGATGTTATTGGCAACACAGAAACTAAGAAACGTCAGAAATTTTAGCAACAAAAGGTGTAGGATACACAAGATAATTATTGTCACAAATCCTATTTTTCCATGAAAACAAAATTTTGAAGTTCACAGGAAGTATGCACATCCAAGAATTCTGAGTGGAATATCTTGTCAGGTCACAAAACAAAAGAAGTTTATTTGGCAAAGTCTAATAGTTCAAGCAATAATCTAACTGGTAAAAAATTCCAACAAACTTCCTAGTCAATTCAATCAAAAGAACTTTCAAATCGTATCGTCTGTTCGAATATCTCGAGGAGGATAAAGAAGAGTACTGCTTCTTACACTTTCAAGATACTGAAACAATGCAGTCTTGAATTCACGAACTCCTTCTCCACTAGAAGTAGGGTCCAACCAATGAGCTCCTCGAAAAGCAAAAGACCTGCCTGAAATGATCATGCAGGATAAAGTGATGATCATTAAAGGATAAGATAAGCTGTTATTAGTGAAGGTTAGTTTAGGCATTCACAGGAAGTGTGAATGCCTATTTGCTCAAATGAACAAAAAATAAACTAATTCCCTGAAGCTCAAATTCGTAAAATATGCCAAGCAACCATTAAATCTCCAATTTCGGAACACAAAGATCCAATGGGACCTCTCCAACACAAAAGTAGCAAATATGCTTTGGGAATGGAGCGCACTTCGACACATATAAATACAATATGAACTCCTGTGCTCCTTAACACATTCCCACAAGCAAATTTTGCAGGAAAGAAGCTATGATGATCCTTTGTAGACAAGCAAATAGAGATGCAACTCATTAACTGCACATCGTCGAGATTGCACAGTGCACAGCAGGTATGGATGTTTCAATATGCCAAAACAAACGTGCAGAACTAAATGTAATTCTGGAAAATTTCAGGACGAATCATAAAGCAAGATTAGAAATCAAGCCAAATGTGAATTCAGTTCAAGAACTAAGCTGCATCCGTCTGATGAGTCATAACTTCCTTCTACATAAAGCAAAGTACATATATTTTCAAATATCATGAAGTAGAATGTGGTTTTCTTGAACTTACAGAGAAATGCAATTCTAGGATTCGCATATGCGACCTCATTAGATACCTGAAGCACTGGCACAATTTCCTTAAGAGAAGAAGGCACTTCAATCTCAAACTTACAATCTCTATGTTCTTCCATTTGCTGATTCTGGTGCTGTATCTTCAATTCTTTGGCAAAGGCGAGTTCTTGACGTCCTTCGTATTCCAGAGGTTTCATATTTGGCAAATTCCAAATACAGAGAGAAGTAAGAGAGGAAGGCAACTCCAGTTCTTGCACTGACCTAAGCACTGGGCAACAGTATATGAACAAAACTTTTAGAGACACCAGTGTTGGAGCCCTTTGTAGTTTAAAGATTTCACATATGGTAAGTTTGAAATGCAAAGACAAGTAACTGAGGAGGGTAACAGACTCAAGTCTGGAAATGATTCCATTTCTTCATAATATTGACTAATATTGAGCTGTAAAAGAGAGTGGAGCTTTTGCAGATCCCATTGCATGCGTCCAGCAATCAATTTGCTGCAATCAGAGATCACAAGTGATTGTAATTTGGAAGGTAGCCCTCCTTTTGGAAATGTATCCATTTCTGGGCATCCACATACAGATAACTTGAGGAGAGAAGGCAGAAGAACTTCCATGCATTCAGGCAATGATGTCAGTTTTGAGCAATTCCATAATGAAAGCTCTGTCAGGTTTGGGCCAGATAGTACTTGTCCCTTGAAAGACACAAAACTAGGACAATCCCAGAGTTGTAGTGATTTGAGATCCCCAAGAGTGGCGGTATTGTGGATCGAGAAAGATTCCAGACGTGTGCATCTGATAATCTTACAACTCCTGAGCTTTTGGAACATCTCTAGAGGTAAGCGCTCTAGTGATTTACAAAAGGCCTGCATTTCTTCAACTAAAAATTCCTTTAGAGTCTCTACTAATGACTCATGAGACTTCAGAAACCTATAAATCTTTAGACGTTTGGAATCCCTCATCATTATCACTCTGGAATCATCTAAGAAATCCATTGAAGCAAGGTTTGGAGCTCTTGGCAGTGAAGCTTGGAGGAGGGGACAACCTAAAATATAGAGTAGTCTCAAAGATGGAAGTTGAGCAGGCAAACCTCCTTTCAGCGTTGGACAATTTTCCATGTCAAGCTGCTGTAGAAGAGGGAAAGCTCCATGTTCTAATCTGTTGTTTCCACTAGGTATCAACCATTTCTCCCATCTGGGCATATCTACAAACCTCAAAATCTCTAGTGATTGAAATGGCTTCATCAATGAGGAAGATGAGCATTTTCCAAAAAACTCATCATCAATAACCACAAGCTCATTAAATTCTCTGATGGTTAGATACTTCAAAGAGACCATATGCCCAAGCTGTGGTAGGGACAAACAGTGCTGACATTCAGCAAGCTCCAAAGAAACTAATTTTGTGAAACACCAGTCTCCTAGCCAATCTGGAAAGCTCATACCTCCATAACCACATACTGAAATTCTTTCCACATCAGGATGAGGCTGTATGCCCCCCAATACAGCATTGTCATGCGTTGTATCGTTAGTATTTTCCTTCCACTCTAAAGTTAGCTCCTTAAGATGCTTCTTACTCTTTAAATTTGCTTCACAAACATATTGAGTGTGCTTAACATCTCGAAGATTTCGAATGGAAAGACTCCCTCCAATATGTAGAAGCTTCCCTAATTCTTCCCACCTTGTTTTCCCACCAAAAAATCAGTTAACTTCTGGAGCTTGATCAATTTACCCATATGGGGTGGCATCTCTTGCAACCTTGTCTCCCTGATATCAAGATGACACATATTGACCAACTTTGCCAGTTTAGTTGGCAACTCATCCAGCAGGAAACAATTTTCCAGCTTCAAGGTTTCCAAATTATACAAACTACACAAAGATTCTGGCAATCGGCTAATTGCAGTACAAGAAAGATCCAAATAATGTAAATGCTTTAGACAGCCAATTGAATTAGGCAGCATGTATAGTTTTTCAAATCTAGACAAGGATAGCAGTCTGAGTCTTTCAAGTGTTTGGAACATGCCAGGAGTTAACAGATGAGCAATGCATTGGCTTTGGAACTGGGAACGCTGTACCGTTATGAAAGTACGCCAGAGCTGAGGCTTGGTAATGGCTAGAAGTTGGTCTGGCAATTCTTGCTTTGTTACTACCCAAGAAAAATAGCGAGTCTTGCTGGTTAACTCGTGTGGATCTTTACCTTCAAATCTGAAACAATATTCTCCAGCCACAATTTTAGCCAAATCATTCATTAGATCGTGCATGACAAACCAGCAAGACCCATCACTCAACTCTTGGAAAAATGACCTTGACACAAGCTCATCAAAGTACCTATCACCGACTTTCTCAATCTCCTTGTTCTCTTTAGATTGGACAAACCCTTCTGCTATCCACAAAGACACTACTTCCTCTTTTTGGAACTCATAATCTTTGGGAAAAAGTGAACAATAAGAGAAGCATCGCTTTAAATGTGATGGGAGGTAATGATAACTCAACCTTAAAACAGGAAGACATCATCTTTCGAAAAATCCCAAAAGTTACTCTCTAATACCTCCTCCCAATACTCCACATTCCTCTTAGAATGCAGAAGACTCCCGAGTGTTTTAACAGCAAGAGGAAGCCCTCCACACTTCTTTACAATCTCTTTACCAATTTTGCTCAGTTGTGGATAATTATTGGAATCTTCACCCAGAAATGCACGTTTGCAGAACAATAGCCAACAATCTTCATCATTTAAAGCATCTAAATGCAAGACAAATGAAGAACTTACAGCTGATGCTACAGTATCATTTCTTGTTGTGACAATGACCCAACTTCCTGAAGCCCCTGCCTTGAAAGGAGTGATCAAAGTGTCCCAATCGTTGTGCTTTTCATTCCAAACGTCGTCGAGAAAAAGAATGATCTTTTTTCCAGCCAATCGCTCCTCTAGCTGAATCTGAAGCTGATTGGGAGTCATATTAACACAACCCATAATTCCAATTTCCTTAAGGATGTGTCTGGTAATCATGAAGACATCAAAATCCTCAGAAACACACATCCAAGCTTTGAGATCAAATCTCTGTTGAATCCTTTTGTCCTTGTAATTTGTAAAGAATCTGGGCAAGGGTGGTCTTACCCCCGCCTCCCATACCCACTATGGACATCACACCAATGGCTTCACCATTCAAATCTTCTGATAGGATCAGCTTCAAGATAGCTTCTTTCTCAGCTTCTCTGCCAAGAACACTCGATTCATCAACTCTTGAAGTTGTGGGCAACTTCTGAGATGATGGTTTTCTTCCAATTCCTTCTCTCAATCCAAGAACTTCCTTTGATTCACTAAGAACTCAAATGTCTCAATAATCTCCTTAAGCTTACCTTGCATCTCCTTAAATGAACCGGATTTCGAGAAAAGCCCATGTACTTTACGCATGCAGTGCAATGGGTACTTGTTCTCAGCGACCTCTAGTCTCGTAGCTTCATAAGAAACCTCGTCCAACAAATCATCAGCTTCGAAGAACGCGTGTTTTAGTTGGTCGAGCCATTCTTTGACTGCTGGTCTCGTTATCTCTTGCCCTTCAGCATCATCAAGCAGCCCACCAACAGAGTTCATAGCTATCTTCAACTTGCGCACCAGAGTGTGATCGAGCTTTCGAGCTTTGAACTGGTCTTGAAGCTATCTTCTCAAACAACACAGAGAGGAGAGAAGAGAGAAAAGCCCCTCCAACCAATTCTGCAGCCATATGAAGATACTACAGAGGAAAGGGTTGATCAGTGTGAGGAGTGACTGACGCAGATAGTGTCGAGTGAGGAGGAAGGCGTGACTGCCGTGGTGCGAGCGGCAGAAGTCACCACGGTCAGCCCGTGGTGGGCCACAGTCTTCCTTACCTACTACATGGGATACTGTTATATCTGTTGTGAGTAATTCTGCTAGAAAGAATTAACTGACACTTGATAATGTACCTAACTTGATCCTAAGTGAGAGTATTAGGAGGAGGGAATCATAAAAATCATTGATAAAGCGTAGATCTCGTGACGGTTTTGATGTGTAAACCAGGCAAGCAACCTTTGCACGAAGACTGACGTGAAATGGGCAACGATGAAGATACATCAGAGAGGGGAGCGATGATGGGATTTTAGGATTTTCTATAACTTTTAGGTTTCTATTTTTTTACTTTACGAATTTTACAAAATTTAGGAAATTTACAAAATTTTAGGGTTAAAATCTTTTACTCTTTTATACGTGGCATTTAAAAAAGGGTAACAATGCCGCGTTGTTGTATGTAACTGCATGTGTAAACATGTCTTAAATTTCGTCCATAAAAGTTTTAAATTGAGCAGACTCGTAAAATTTTAGCCTTTCTTTAAGTAGGTTTTAAGTTTTAGTTCCAAAATGATCAAACTTAAAACAGTTAAGCCCCAATTTGAACTTTTTACTGAGCGCAAACTATCAAGAAATCTTCTCATGGTAGCTTTCATGTCCTCTTCAACATTGTCCTTAATCATGATGATCTCCATCTCTTGGTGTTACTCTTCAACACTTATGAATCCTTGCCTAAATCTTTGCAACCGCTTGAACAAGTCTCGATAGTAATGACTTGGGACAAAGTACTTTCTCATTATGGCTTTCATTTCTTGCCATATGCGGATTGGTCTTTCAAGATTCAGCCTTCTAACTACCTACAATTGATCCCACTAAATACTAGCATAATCATAAAATTCAACAGCAACAAGTTTTATCTTTTTCTTTTCACTATATGTATGATACTCAAATATATATTTTATTTTTCTCTCCCACTCTCCCTGCGTTTGGTTAGCGTCCTCAGGGGTGAGGATGAATGACAAAGACGCAAAAATTCTGTCCTCCGTCCTGTTTGCTTGTCGTCCTCAGCCATTTTTGTTCCATCCTCATAGGACAAAGACAGAAATTTTTGTTCCTCTCAAAACTGAGGTACAGAAATTCTTGTCCTATGGACAAGAATTGGAAATGTCAAAAA
>JANZLC010000200.1:461237-471452 GCA_026413385.1 Erythroxylum gracilipes
TATAATTCATATTTTATAATAATAAATATATAATTTGATTTAATGATTTTTATTATTAATATTAATTACTCTATAATAAAAAAGTAGTGTCTCCTTGATGTTTTATCTCTTGCCTTTTGTTTTCATTTTTTTGTGATCGGTGATTAAAGTTATTTAACAACAAAGGCTAAGGTGGATAAAAGTGGTCGACGCCGATTGCCAAGAGTTCACTAGGATGCTGAGTGACTTATGACTCAACCAGAAGGTGAATCTTTTGACTATGTTGAAGGTTTCGTTTTCATCAACAATGATGACTTGGTAAATGGCTGGCCTTTTGTCCATTTGGACTCCGACCAAATCTTCAACTACCGTCGCCTCTCTAAAACCGCCGGCTCCGTTCTTTATTATCTGGAAGTTACCCTCCACTACCAAATCATCAACCATAGCACCACGGTTGACACGGTAATTCATTACAAGTTTACAACAAAATGTCGTCATTTATCTCTCATATCATCGGCAGAAATAAAGGGTATATTTGGCTCTTCTTCAGCTGTTTACGTTGAATCAGCTAATAAAAAAGCTGTTAACCAAACGATTTTATTAGTTGGTTGAATAGTCAATCAGCTAAAAATGACCAATTACCAAACGGGAAAAAGAGCTTTGTTTCCCTTTTTTAATTTTAAAAAATAAAAAATAGATCTATTAATGCCTAATCGAGCTCGGGCTTAGGCCTAGCCCTAGCGGAAGTTGTCGGGCAGGCCGGAACATGGGCAAGCCTGGCCCATTTCCATCTTTAATTATATGGATACATGTGTATGCATATGCGTTAAAGAAAAAAGAACCGTAAAATAATGAATACGAACGTGCTGAAACCTTCAACATTCCATGCAGAGACTCACTCATTTGTCAACTTCCATTTGTCAGCTTCCATTCTCGTTCTTTTCGTATGTTACCTACTCATGATCCCTCTCCTTCGTCTCTCTAGCTTTCTCTTTGTCCTTTTGGTTCTTGCTCACTTGTTTCTGCAGTCCTACGTAGTATAATATTGCAGAAAAAAAAACAAAAATAAACCATCCTGTTCATGATATGTGCTAATTATTGCCACCTCGAAGTCCATCTCATTTGACATTCTTAAGATTTTTTTTCATTGAAAAGAAGTTTAACTAGAAATTTTATCAGAAGATCTGTATGGTTTTTTCCGCAGAATTTGATTCAAGTTGGATTATCAGAAAAGACTCAGGTAATGTTTTTGTCTTTCTATGGATTCCTTCTCTTTACATACTCCATCGATTTCTCTTTCTTTTGTTTGGAAGAAGTTGATTAATCTGTGTTTTCGGTTCTGAGTTGAAATTATAGAACTGTTGGCTCAGATATTTGAGGTATACGATGAGATTGGATTCAATCTCATAACGTATAATTCAATTTAGTGCAGTGAGTAGATTATTTGGTCAATGGAAACGGCGTCTTCTTTGGCACAACTTCTTTTAGAGGATGGATTTAAAGGAGGAAGATCAAGGATAAGGACATGGGCTTCTTTCAAACCAGAAACTAGAACTCATAATCCTTCACATGAACGCCATGATTCAGGTTCTTCATCATCCTCTAGAACTAAGACCAACGTGACAGTTTCTAATGTACCAAGAAAATGGAAAAGCGAAAAACTGAGATTTGAAAATAGTTCAAGTGGGAGGTACCAGGATGGTCTGGTTAAAGCTGAAAGAAAAGACTACTTGAGTTCATATAACATGCAAGACAAGAGGGTTCATCATGTTGATTCTTCAGAAAATGTCCATGGAAGTGAGATTGTTGAGGTTGGTGTAAAAGAAGATAAGGGGAAGGAAAAACAAGTGTATGAGGAGTACAGTGTGAATCTTAACCAAAATCTGCAGACACAGACTGGGTTTAGAGAGAACAATAGAATGAGCATGAAGCAGGTCGGCGCAGCTGAAGTAAGTTCTTCAAAAAGTTCAAAGAATTACAAAGGATTTGAAGAAGAAGATAAAAGACGAAAGGTTGAGAATGTTGGAGTTCCAGTTTCTAGACTGGCTCTTGATGAAGTTGCTGTTCAAGCCATGATCTCCATCTTAAATAGTTATGTCAAAAGTTTCCTTGGGGATAAGGAACTCAGAGAAGGACTTCATGAGAGCTGTTTCTCTTCTCTTGATCTTTCTGAGATTGTAGAAGATCGAAGTGTTGAGGGAAGAGTCATATTGAATCTTGAGGAAGCAATTGAAGTAGTGGAAAATGCTGCAGAGGGAAAAGCAACTCCAAAGGATTTGAAGAAAGCTTCATTGCAGCTTAGCGTGATCACTGGTCTGAGTTCAGATGATCTGAAAGATGGATATACCTCTGGAATTTCAAATTCTAGGTTGTCAGCTTGTGCTCATCTCTATCTCAGTGTGATATACAAGTTGCAGAAGAAGGACAGGATTTCAGCTAAACATCTTCTGCAAGTGTTCTGTGAATCTCCCTTTCTTGCAAGAACAGTTCTGTTACCTCATCTATGGGACTATTTGTTCTTCCCACATCTTTCACATTTGAAGATTTGGTACAATCAGGAATCTGATTCCCTACCCGGCACACCAAACAGATTAAGGAAACTTAAACTTCTTGAAAAAGTTTACAATGAGATACTGGATTCTGGTACTTACCAGTTTGCTGCTTACTACAAGGACTGGCTCACAGAAGGTGTTGAACCTCCTTCAGTTCCTCTGATTAATATTCCTTCAGTCTCTGTTCAGAGAGCCCAGCAGGAGGATTCACATGTTCATTCCATGGGAGATAGTCCGGCAAGTCCTTTCTCGCCAAGCAAGAATTCGTACGATGCCGTGCTCGGCCATTCCAGTGAACCCGAAGCTTTTGGGGCTGAAGATGAATTGCAGATAGATAACCATGCAATTGGAGTTGCCATATCTGATGCTTCTCCTGATGAATTGAAAGAGCACTCAACATGCTCTTCTGAAATCAACTATCTGGATCAAGAGTCAGAGAAACATTCCTTTATCAGTGCACATGAAGATGAACTCCTCCATGTTCCTGTAAGTATTCCTTTTGTATTATATATGCACACAAATGTCATGAATTAGTTAATGATTCCTGGAATTTGAACACTTCTTCAGGTTCAGAACCATTTATCAGAATCAGAAGAAGATTGGCAAGTGGATAAAGAAAGTACTTCAACAGAAGTGGATCTTAATGATGAGAAAGGTACCTCTGATGCAAGGCAAGAAACTGAAGAAGATGTTGATGTGAAAAATGCATCTTCACCTACAAAAGCAAACGAGCTAGCCCTCAAGAGCCTGGCATTATCTGTTTTTGACCTACAAGAAAGTGAGGATTCTGATGATCTTCATATCTCTTCCCTTTCATACGCCACTAAGGTACAAGTTCACTGAATTCAATTCCAATTCTTTTGTAGAATCCTGACATTGTTTTTGTAATAATCTCCTTATGTTGATTTCCTGAAAACCAGCCAACGAAAGGGAAGGCTTCTTACAAAGGTAAGTTAAAAGGGACTATGTTGGTACTTCTGAAACTTACTTCATATTGTTTTGGGTTCTTAGAGGGAATTCTCTCAGTGCAGAGTTTCAGGGAAGTTGTGAATATCCTGACGAAGAATCTATTTCACCAAACATTCCCCTAGAATTTGTATGCCCACTCTCAGGACAGGTTATGGAGGATCCAGTGACCTTGGAGACTGGACAAACATATGAACGTGAAGCCATCAAGGAATGGTTCAATGAGGGACATAGAACATGTCCTGTAACTGGAAGAACTATGCAGAATTTGACATTGCCATTAACAAACCTGATTCTGAAGCGTATTATTGACAGTTGGAGGTTGAAGAATCCGAAGAGTCTGACAGATTGTAAGCCAAGACAAAGGGAGGAAACAGCTATATTTATGTTAGAGAAGCTTGTTACAACTTTGAACAGTGAGGAAAGATTAGCAAATTCCAAGCACCTTATAGCTCTTGGAGGCTTGGAATTTCTGGTTGGAAGCTTTAAACGTGGAAGTTTGGAAGAGAAAACAAGTGTAGCAGCTATTTTGTCCTGTTGTATCGAAGCAGACATATCCTGCAGAGAGCAGATAGCTAAAAGAATCGATAAACAAGGTCTCCTGGAGTTGCTTCACAGGAAGCAATTCAGTTCTAGAAGGAATGCTGTGTTTCTGTTGACTGAAATAGTTTGCCTAAGCAGGTAAGCCATTTTCGATCTTTTTAATGACATTTTTCTGGTTCTCTTATGGTCTCTATTCCTTGAATTCTTGATGTTTCTAAGGTTCAATTTGCAATCATGTCGGATCTTACAATCTATCCTCCTTGAATTCTTGATATGTTCATCAAAATTCAATCTCTAATCCATAATCTCCTCTCCTCTTCTAATGTAAAATCGAACTAGAAGTTTGAAAAAAGCCATCCATTGCTCATGATCCTGCAGTTAGTGCTCTTCTACGCTTGTCATCCCGACTCAACATCATACTAGTATGAAGGTTTGCTATGATACCATTTGTAATTTCAAGTCTATCCTGACATAACAACAACTCCAATTCGGGTTAAAGAGAACCACATGTTCTCTATTATTTACTTCCATTTTTTCCTCTGCATCTGCATGCAAGTCCAGGATACGAATGTGGCTGTTTTCCAACATGTCTGTTGGTTCTGCCATTACAGGAGAAAAGACTTGACAATGCTTTTCAGTGGCATAGAGAGTGAGAAGATCATGAACGCCATGCACGTTTTGCTCCTGTATCTCCAGAGCTCTCCTCCTGAACAAAGACCTTTAGTTGCTGTCCTCATATTGCACTTAGATCTTCTGGTATCAATCTTCATAGTTTTTGATCCCAGATGGTAAAATGTTCTCAGGATGTATGAACAATCTATACTTTGACTGTTATCTAATGCAGGTTGAACCTCGAAAGTACAGCTTATATAGAGAGGAAGCCGTGAATGTCATTGCAGTGGCCTTAGAAACCAGTCTAACTGATAAGAAGATTAAAGACGTGTGTTGCAGATCACTCCTTGTCTTAGGAGGACGCGTTTCAGATTCTGGGAAGCTATTGACTGAAAGATGGATTCTGAAACAAGCAGGCATTTCTCAGGATGATGACAATTTAACTTCTGATGAAGCTATATCGATCGTAAGTTCAATGAACTCTTCTCTCCTGATTTTTGCAATCCTTTTTGTGTTGAAATTGTTCATATGGATTATGAATTACTGAATTTAGGATGAAGAGAAGGCTCAGCAAGAGTGGCTAAGGAACCTGTCAATGTTACTGCTTCGTGATGGAAAAATGTCAGTTTTGCAGACCATTTCCAAGTGCCTGAGCTCTGGAATCCAGGATTTATCAATGGCGTGCCTCATTACAATTGCATGGTTAAGTTCTTCGATTTCTGCACAATCTGATGCTGAGTTCCAGCTCTCAGCTTTTTCTGCACTCATTTCTGGGCTAAAAGATACTCTAGACAATGGTACGAAAGAGCAGCAAGTTCTTGCTTCAATGTCTCTTCTCAATTTCAGCAAAATTCCAGGTTAGGAAACCATCTCCTGGATTGAACTCTAGCATAGAAGCATTAAATTTGATTCTTGTGGTGACTGCATCAGCTTTCCTTTTTTTTGCAGAATGTAGGGTTCTTTTAATGACTATAGCAGAAGAGATTGCAGTTCCACTCAAACACCTATCTGACATAGCTTGGACAGCAAAACAACTGTATTCCATAATTTCTGGAGAAGATCTTTAGCTCCATTTTCTACTACATCAGAGTAGCTGGAAATGAAGTGAATGCTTTAGGGTCATGGAAGGGTTGAACATTGGCTCTGAACCCTGAAATGAAAAGTGCAGTACTTCCAAGGAACTTAAAGATTCCTGTGATCACTGAAATTGTTAAGAATGCCTCTTTATTTCAGAACATATTGTAAATTATGTTTTGTAGGAAAAATTCTGAAGTAAACATACAAGTAAATGGGGACCTGTTGAAACTGAAGATAATATTTTGTCTGTACATAACCTCCTTTCCTCTTTGTCTGAAGTAACTAGCAATGGTATTACATTCTCTACTTAGTTCAAAACTTCAAAAGAGCCTCTCTACCGTATAAGGCTGCATAATATTGAATCTTCCTAAATTCTTCCTTGGACTTTCATTAAATATTGTTATTCTTAATGTATATGTAATTCAAAATTAGTGGATGGATATCTTTATAGATGGCAAAAAAGCCTCCCTGGATCAATCCAAAGTAAATAAACAAAATTCATTTTAAATGGGAATGAAATTTAGTTTTGATAATAATAAGTTAAACTAAGTCAAATCAATAGATTAAAATTTGAGGAAAAAAATTGTCCTATGTTTTGATTCATTTTTATTTTAAACATTATATTTTAAAAATTTTATTTATCTCCTTTTAATATCAATTATAAATAACACAACATTTTTCATTATATTAAGTTAATTTTGATATCTATTAGAATTTTAAGAAATTTCAACATTACTTCACTTTGGGTTAAGCAAGTAAATAAAAATTAATAGAAAATAATAAAAAAACTATATGATAAGTAAATAAATATTATAATATAAGGATGGACATAAAGAAAGATGAAACAGTATTTTTTAACAAAAGACTCCATGACAAAAGTGCAAAAAGAACAATGAGAAACCAATTTACATTTTTCTAGCATCCATTATTTTATAATGTAGAAATGGAAAAAAAAGGGTTTTAGATTGACTTGCTATTTGAGCTAAGATATGCCTACAAAATAAAAGTAACACCTAAATTAGTAGGCTGATTTATCAAATTTTTAGTATTAAATTAGTACTAAATTAAAATATTTTTGAAAATTTTAAAAATTAGATAATTGAAAATTTCAAAAGACTTATATCCAATGTTTTAAAAACAGTCCAGAGTTAAATCATAGGATAAAAGGTTTAAGGTTTACAGAGTTCAATTAGTATTAAACCATCAAAAGATCAACCAAAAATTAAATAAAATTAAAGAATTTGAAATATGATTGAAAAAGTTTATTCCTATTAATAAAAAATTTTAAAATTTAATTGAAAAGGAGATTTTTAAATAAAAATTAATTAGTTTATTTTGGTTTATAGAACTTATTAATTTACAAAAAAGATGGTTAATTAATAACCTAATTAATTTTTAACAACAAAGAGTTATTAAAATAAATCAAATTAAAAAATTAAACAATTCAAAATTTGGGTTAAATTTAAATTTTTTAATCATTACTTATTTCCTCATTCTTCACTAAAAAATGAAATAATATATACTACATATGACTCTTACAAAACAAAACACAAACTACAAGTTTAGACTTAGATTTCTTGAAAAACTTATAACACATATCTTAGAACAAGTTGTTTCACTATGGTTCTTCCTTAATCTTGAAACCATTAATCATCACATACTTGCTTTTCGAACCAGAAGTTCCTTCTCCGACTCCACAATCTTGAGTCTGCATGTTGTTTCCCATTTCATGTCTTCGAACAACAAGCTTCTTCATTGCCAAGTTCTTGATCTTAAGAGTCCTCAATCTAGGCACCGGACTCGTCGTCCCTCTTCGCAAGTTGCAGAGATGAAGATTCTTTCTCTTGTATTTGGCTATGAGTCTTCTCTGTCTCTCATCAATGGTCTCGTTCTTGTAGTGAGATAACATGTGAGCAGCAAAAAGTTGTGAGGTTTGGAACTTGTTCTTGCAACGAGGACACGTGTAAGGACCGTACTTCCGGTGAGGGAGGCTGTGAGTCTTCCCATCTTTTCCCAGAAAAACTTCATCTCCACTGGAGTAATATTCATCTGTCGTCGTCAGATCATCGTCGGAGTACCTTATTCCTTGGTTGTTTGATTCGCCGGAGGTCAGTATTTCATCAGGTTGTTGGTGATGATTAGTTACAGGTACGAACACAGTCTCTGGTTTAAGTTCTTCAGGCTCAAGAACCAGTCTATTTCTTATAGACTGATGGTTAGGTAGATAACCAGAATCCATAGCAGCCATGAGAGGAGGTATTATAGATCGATTTGGACAATGATGATGAGTAACAGGAGCAGTGTCAAACATGGTTGGTTGTTGCAGGTTGATGTTGGACAAGTCATTTAGGTTGTGATTTGGCAAGAGCTGGTTTTCACAGAAAACGCCATAGTTTGATGGTACGTTGAAGTTAGAGAAATTGTAATGGTTTTCAATGCCAAAACTATTGATGTTCGAGCATGGAGCTTGGAAATGGCGGTCCAAGGTTGAAGCTGGGGTGTGAAACTTGGTGGTTCTTACAATCTCAGTGACAGTGACCTCTCCTGTTGGGAACAAACATGGTTGCTGGTTTTGGCTAGGGTTGAACTCAACAATGCCATGGATTTGAACCCTATGTGGAGTACCACCAACTAGGGTTCTTCTCAATTCAGTCACTCTCTGGTTCAGACCCAGTTGGCCATGACTGAGTGATGGGTAGCTTCTGGGGGTGGTCATCACATCAGACATGGAAACCCCATGATTATTAGGGTTTGAAGCAAGAAGCTGACTGTGATGATGATGATAACTATCGCCTCTAAAACCATGGTTTTGGGTTTGAGTCATTTGACCTAAACCAGACCCTAGAGGTGCTAAAAAACTGTCTAAGGAGTCAGCTTCTAGGTTGAATCCAAAAGGGTCAGAGCCCAAAGCATTGAAGTAGTTGTTAGCCATGGAAGAGAACTAAGAGAAAGTCTGGACAAAGCTTCAAGAGATTACTGCAAGCTACATTTGGTGGAGTGCAAGTCCGTTATATAACCAAACTTTTTGCCATTTTCAAGCACTTGAACATTTATTACAGTGAGATTGTTTCATGAACAATGAGATTTGACCACTGAAATAAAGCAAAAGGAAGCCATTAGAGCACCAGATAAGATCGTATCTGGCAATCTCGAAAGAGACAAGGCAAAGGAGGCTAAAATTTGCACAATCATTTAATGAGTTTGAGGCTTGTTTTCATATTAAGAGTTTGAATGCGTTTCCCATTTATGGCAAGTCAATGAAAGCCTCTTGAATTTGGCAAAATGGAGACATTATTAGTTGGGATTGTTTATTTGTAATGTTGTTAGTAATTATTGAAATTCGCGAAGGAGCAATTTATTTGTTACTTTATCGCCATTATTACTATGTGAATGCTAATTTGACCGCTTTCTTAAGGAGATGGATCCTTTATCTTTTACTCTGTTTTTTATTTTGTCTCATTAAATCTTAGTCATTTATTTATATAGAACAAATTCAATAGAATAGAATAGGAGACAAAGGTCCTAACATCTTTCTTAAATCATTCTGAATGAGATACCAATGCATTTGCTAATCCTTTGTTGTCATTTTAGAATTCAATTGAAGTATAATAACAAAGTTCATTTGTAAAGGCTACTCATAATTAGTGTCCAATTGGGTTACTTTCCTCTCAAATTTCATTCAATCTGTTGATTTTAGGTTAAACTAACTCAATTTTGATTAAATTTTTATGATTTCAAATTTAATTTTTTCATACAAATATATTTTCTCAAAAAGTATTTAATCTAAAATTTCAAGATTATACATTATTTAAAACCCTTATTCAATACTTTTCTTAAACCACAATTTGAGAAAAAAATAAGAAATAAATTATATTAATTGTCCAATTTTAATACCACATATTTTTAATTTATGTTTTGTTATTTATTTTTGAACTCAACTACAAGACAAGTTTTTAGTGGTCATTAGCAGTCCTACTATAAAAGAATGTTTTATTTTATTAAATTATTTGTGTGACTGCTAATGACCACTAAAAACTTTGTGTGACTGCTAATGACCGCTAAAAACTAAGGTGGTCGAATTGGTGAAGTGGAGGGGTATGAGGCCAAAAGGTCCTGTGTTCGATTTCTCCTATCTATGCTCTCTTGATCGAGTCTGTCGTATAGGACTTGTCTAGTGCGGAGTACCGATTGACATAATTTACAGGCTATTGTGTCAATCCGAAGGTTTACTAGTGTGTAACACCCAAATACCCCCTGAGAGGATACATGGATGCCACCCAAGACAGTACAATCACAACAAAACAAAATCCAAGATTAACACACATATAATACATCTCAGAATTTCCAAAGAATATTTACAGGCCCAAATAAATTAAACAAAATACATAGTCGAGCGACACAAAACTCAAACTCCTTTGGCCATTGCGGTTGACTCGTCCCAGTCTTTAATCTCCTCGCTCTGAACCTACACGGGGCAAATCCACCG
>JANZLC010000200.1:471552-483076 GCA_026413385.1 Erythroxylum gracilipes
GATCCATAACCATACATATAGATAGATAACACCATAAAAGAAAGCAGTCTAGCTACTTACCGATTTAGCTAGAAATTTCAACTTGGTAGCGACGAAGAACAATGAAAAATTGAAGCTACCGACGATTTTTTAATCTAAAATAGCTAAGCATATACCAAGAATATGCTATTAAAGTCTGCATAGTTAAATCACCAAAAACATACTTATGAATTCTGCTATCAAACAAATACCCAGAAGTTCCAAATAACTTCCAAAAATTTACCAAAAATTCCGTAATAAAATAATAACTTCCAAATAATTATTCAAAAAAATCTTCATACGTCACCAACAATTTCTAAAAATCATCGAAGTATACAAAAATTACTAAAATTATCTTAATATTGTCCGAATTAATCCAAAGTGTCATTAAACCAACTTACCCGGAAAATGCCATGAATGCATGCCAAAATGTCAAAGAGACAGAACAAAAATCAGACTAAAGTTGCTTAATATGTTAACCCCTAATTTGGGGCGTTGCATAGTGCGCATTCAACAGGTAGCGACTGCGGATTCTTTAGTTTTAAAAAATTCAAAAATCATAAATTAGTCACAAAACTTTTTCCTTTATGTTTTATAATCCACGTATATCTATCAATTGTATATAAAGTAGTTTTGTTAAACATCTATTCCATTAAATGAAAATTTTATAACTTTTATTATAATAATTAAGTAGTTGGTTATTTTTACTATAATAATTTTTCTTAGAAATTTTTACAATAGTTTATCTAAAAACAATTTCAAATGGAACTTAAAGACATCTCCGATTCAAAGTATAATTAGAAGAAGAATTATGCCAAAAATTAAGATAAAAATTCTTGTAGAATTGATAATGAAATTTTCATTCTGTACATGTTAGATTATAAATTAGTAACCATATCCAACTTGCAAAAAAAATTCAATTATTTCGAACTTTTTTTCTAAAATAAAGTACTTACCAAATCTTATTCAGTAAAAACATTTTTGAAAAAAATATAAAATTACGCCGATCTAATTTCAAAGCGTTTGTTTAGATCCCATTCCCATCAAGTGAGTTGGGCTTTTGTAAGTTATAGTCATAATATAGTGGCCCAAGTCATGCTTCTAAACCTTGAATGAGTCAAACATTAAAGTCAAAACCCTTGAAACCAAAATTAGGGTTTTTGGCTGCTCACACAAAGAGCAAGTGATCAAAGCCTCATCTTTTCCAAATATTTGGACACCCAATTGTGTATATACTACTCAGCTCTAATCATTTTGTGTGATTACTGGTGTTTTTACGGTATCCAGAGAATAATTTCATTAGGGTTATGATCATTTACTCTTCGAATTTTATTCAGATTACGACGTTTTGTGCCCTGATTTTACTTCGGATCAAGCTCTACAGCCACTTTCCACATGGACGTGGAATACCCAGGTTTTTATTTTTAAAATGTTGTTCTAGGGTTGATTGTTTATTTGCCCTTCGGGTGAGTTTAATTGATGAGTACTCTTTTTATTGTGTTGAAATTCTTCATGATTTAATGTTCAGTTGAGGATTTAGATGAGGAAATAATGGAGGAGGAGGAAGAAGATGAAAAAGACGTGAAAGTAGCGAAGGAACATAAGGATCAGTTGGAAAGACTTAAGAAAAAGGTCAACTTTTTGTTTTCCCCTCAGTTTGTTCTGATTTTTGTGCTGCTATTCATTTTTTGAATTGAATAGTTAGGAAATGGTTGAGGAGTGGCCGTTGAGATAATTGTAATTCTTTGGGCGAAAATTAATCACTAGTGCTTGATAAAATTTGTCTATGTGCATTCTGCATTGAACATTACCTATATGGCAAGACACTTCCTCTGGAATGTTTGCACTTTGGACCAAGAGTTGGGCATGTCTTCTGATATGGCTACTCCCTATTGCCACCCATTGTGGTTGATTGATTGCTCCACTTGAAGTATATCTAAACATGATTATAAACTTCACAAGAAGAGATCTTTATCAAAATATTCATCTTTGCAGGATCCTGAATTCTACCAATTCTTGCAAGAGCATGACAAGGAGCTTCTGGAATTTGATGAAGAGGACATTGAGGTAACAATTAAATATATTTTCAAGTTTATAAAGTCATAGAAAGCAGATATTTTGATTGAAAGTGCAAATTTGTCTGGTTTCAATTTATTTAGGAAGAAGTGGACACTGATGTTGATGATGCTGAATTGCAAGAGGATGAAGAAATTAAAGATCACAAGCTTGCTGAAAAAGAAGAGAAACCACCTCAAAATGTTATTACTACTGAAATGGTTGAGTCCTGGTGCAATACAGTCCAAGAAAGTGGAAAGATAGGCGCAGTTCGTTCTCTTTTAAAAGCTTTTCGAATCGCTTGCCACTATGGTGATGATGGTGGAGATGACTCTTCAACAAATTTCATGATAATGTCTAGCAGTGTTTTTAATAAGATAATGTTATTTGTCCTCAGTGAGATGGACAGAGTAATTCGTCAACTGTTGGGACTTCCTGATTCAGGTGGGAAAAAAGAAATTATTATTAATCTGATGGGTACAAGAAAATGGAAAAATTATAGCCACTTGGTAAAGTCATATCTTGGAAATGCCTTACACGTCTTGAATCAGATGACAGATACAGAAATGATATCATTTACGCTACGTCGTCTCAAATACTCATCTGTACTTTTGGCCGCTTTTCCAAGTCTCTTAAGAAAATATCTTAAGGTGTGGGCATCATTTTCTAGAAGTGAAATTTTACTTTGTGGTGATTATAAATGCTACTCTGCGAGTTGTTTTTGTTCAAATTGTGGCCCATTCTTGATCCTGCTGTCATCATTCATCATTTAATCTTAATTTGTTGAGTTTAATTTTATATGAACTATTATTGTTGTTTATCCTTTTGTTAATGAGGATTGGAACAGCCTGTTTCATTGCCTTGAATGTGCAGGGTGTGATTCCTCTTCATGTAGTTATCTTGGTTGTGATTTAAGATGTTTCCATTTTTCTTCTGCCCATATTTGTCATTACTTAACATCAAAGAGGTAATTCCTTTTGTTTTTCTCCTATATACTTAGGTTGCTCTTCACTTTTGGGGTACAGGAGGAGGTGCTCTCCCAGTTGTCTCTTTCCTTTTCCTAAGAGATTTATGTGTTAGGCTGGGCTCTGATTGCCTAGATGAATGCTTCAAAGGGATATACAAGGCCTATGTATTGAATTGCCAGTTCATAAATGCAGTGAAATTACAACATATCCAATTCCTTCGAAATTGTGTCATAGAAATTCTTGGGGTGGATCTTCCAACCGCATATCAGCACGCCTTTACTTTAATTCGGCAACTGGCAATGATTTTGCGGGATGCAATTACTGTGAAGACTAAGGTATTCTTTTGACACCAAAGATCTTCTATGTTGAATTCTTGTGCAGGGAAAAGCATATGCTGATATCTTGTGTTACTTCCATAATCCCCGCATTAAACTAGCACATCTAATGGAGGAGTTGTAAGGAAAATTCTTATGCATTGTCGCTTCTATGGATACTTTTAGTCCACCAGAGTAGCTGCCTCTATCATAATACCTCTTACTCTTTTCAATGATTTATTTTACTTACAATTGACAAAAAGAGCAGTTAGAAAGGGAACTGGGTTAACTTTATATTTGCACAAATAATCTTCTATACTATGGGTTTAAGATTGAAAGAACCTGCTTCTCTTTGGCCTCCGATACGATTTTCATTGCTTTTAACCATTTGAGTTATATTAAAACCCATTTTTCTTTCAGTGTCCTCAATCTGATCCCCAGTTTCTTGATACCCACAGGAATCATTTAGGAAAGTTTATGAATGGAAATTCATGAACTGCCTTGAGCTTTGGACCGGAGCAATCTGTGCTTATAGTTCAGAAGCTGATCTTAAGCCCCTTGCATACCCTTTGGCTCAGATAATTTCAGGGGTTGCACGTTTGGTTCCAACCGCCAGGTACTTTCCCCTCAGATTGAGGTGTGTTAAAATGCTCAACCGGATTGCTGCTGCAACTGGTACTTCCATCCCTGTTTCTATGCTCCTTTTGGACATGTTGGAGATGAAAGAGTTACATAGATCCCCCACTGGAGGTATTGGAAAATCTGTTGACTTGCGCACTATATTGAAGGTATATTTGACAGTTTTAGTCTTGTTTTCCGTTGATCTCTTTCTATGAATTTATGAGTTTCTAAATCAATATTACTATGCCCAGCTAAAATGATACTGAACAGGATGTCATCATTGTATGTTAATTTGGGTAACTTGTATGATAGGTGAACAAACCTATGCTGAAGACACGTGCTTTCCAGGAGGCATGTGTATTTTCTGTTGTTGAGGAGCTTGCTGAACATCTAGCTCAATGGAGCTATTCTGTTGCCTTCTTTGAATTGTCCTTTATTCCATTGGTACGATTGCGTAGTTTTTGTAAAAATACAAAAATTGAGAGATTCCGGAAAGAAATGAGGCAGCTCATTCGCCAGGTATTTGAATGATTACCAAATTTGCTTCAATAAAAGAGGGTTATTGACGAGGGAGGAATTTATCTTTGTTGTCCTCTTATGTGTCTGCTTGTTGCATAATTAGTCACATACTTGTAGTAAAACTTGGGGGATCGTGACTAATGTTCGGTTTGTTAATGTCCCAGATCGAGGCTAATTCAGCATTCACAAATGGGAGTCGTAAGTCAGTCACTTTTCTACCAAATGAGCCTGCAGCATCATCATTTCTGGAGGTCTGAATGCCGGTGCTTTCTTCTCTCTCCTTATGAAAGTTCTTGCCAAATTTGTTCTCTCTTTTCTTTTTGACCTTTGTGTGTTTTTCCTCTTTCTCTTGAGTTACACATAACTTGACATGAAGTTCTTTGGACCTCCAACAATTCTGTGTCCTTATTTTGATGTTGAATGGTATAATAGCTCATTAAATGGTGTACTTAAAAATTTTAGTATTAGATTATAACTTTGCTGAAGCTTTATTCTTTCTCATGTTCTAAGTGAATATTATGATCCATCATTGATTGAGAGATTTGAAAAGAGTTCTATGCTTCTCTTAGTTTAAACATCTTATCAAGCTTCCATTCTGACCAATTTGAGTTGTGAGGTCTCTTGTCACTGACAAATTGCAAACATTAGGAGGATCAGTCATTATTGTAAGAATGCATTGGAACAAGGGTTCAGTCAAGAAAATTTATATCGACCGCTCTAGTTTTTAGGTTCTCAGATGCTGAATGATGTTCTATTTTCTATTGTAGGATGAAAAGAAGAGAGGAGGCAGTCCTCTATCCAAGTACACAGCAACTTTGCGCCAAAGAGCACAAGAACGAAATGATTCATTGATGGAATCCAGGTTCTTATTTAACATCATTTAATGTTCCATAATAATGATGCCCAAGGCATAACACGATTCTTATGCAATGAATTTCAGTGTTCTTGTGGGCGAACAAGCCTCCGTCTTTAAGAAAAGGGTTACAGAAAGTGATGAAGATGATGATCCTGAGATCGACAATGGTGCAGCTGTCTTTAGTTCCTCCTGGTTACCTGATGGTAAATCCAAGTATGTCAAAAACAGTGCCTCTCTCTCTCAGAGACAAACACACACACAATCTTGCAGATTTCCATCATAATCTACTGTTTGTCATTCTATGGATTTATCTATAATATCTGCATGCAAATAGACCTGCCTGACTCCCTGGCATTATTTTTCACTTGTTAATCCTTGTCTATGCCTTGGAGGATCAGAATGTGAAGGTTATTACCTCTTTTTCCAGGACTAATCCTTCTAAGGAAGAGAAGAAAAGGAAGAAAAAGGCGCAAGTCCAAGGGCAGGTAGCTTTTGATGAAGATGTTGTGGAGGACCTGGTACTTAGTTCCGATGAAGACGATGCATCTGAAGATGAATTTGCTAAATCTGCTGATGAAGCCAACAATGAGACGTCAGCAGCATTTAAATCACACAGTAAGAAGCAGAAACTTTCAAAAGGCAAGTCCAAGAAGAAATCTCGGCAGAAGAAATCCAAGAAGACATCATCTGCAACCGCAAGTTACACACCTTCTAAAGTCGACAATACAAAGCCTTCGCTGAACAAGAATAAGACACGAGATTCTCCTGCAGTTTTGACATATAAGAATAGGAGTGTACAGTCTAATGCAAGCAAGTCAAAGAAAAGGAAGAGAAGTACATGAAGCATGAGATAAGTTATTGGCCTGCCTTCTTGTGTTCATGGCATCGTTATGAACAATTCTGTTTCTTCTTGTTCTTTGTATTCTTTAGATCAGCTATTTGGACGAACAAATTATTGTATCGGAGAACTAGATTTGATAAATGCTAGAATGGGATTTCATCCCATTTGAGTTTAATCACCTTCCACATTTCTGGAGTTGCATCTCTAACAATCGACTCAAGAGATTAACCTTGTGAAATTCACTTTTCCTTCTATTAATTTCCTTCTTATAACAGTTAAGGTTAACCCTTTTAAGAACTTGGTATGAACAAGAACCTTCTTTGATTAACAACAAAATTACAGAGACGCTTTAAGAATATGGTCACTTTTAACATAATCTGCCCTTTTAGCTCATCTTGATTCTAGTGCTAAGCATGTGAATCTTTTTAATCTTCAGAACTGATCGATGGTTGGATCAAAAGATTTATCAGTTTTAATAAGGAAAAAACTTATGATCATCAAAATACAATGCCAGCTCAAAATTATCCTCGTCTGTTCTTTACTAATGATGACTATTTAAACCATCACATAAAAAGCATGCAAGTTTGTTCTATATGTCAGTCTTCCAGGTCATTCTCTGTTTTCATTTATCCATCAACTACTACAGTTTAAGATCTCTTCCATGATTATACTCCCACATTTTTTTCTCTTCCTCTCATGCACACATAAGCACAAAGCGTGTGTGTGTGTCAGTGTGTGCATGTGCTCTCTTAGCAGTATATATACTTTTAGAACAAAACTCCATTGGTTATTACATTGAGGACTCATGGATTCTCCATGGTTATATCAAACTTCAGAATACATAGGAAGTTCCAGTAGCAACCAGGAGGACATTGGAGACCGCTTGGATTTAACCCTGAAACTAGGATTTTCTGGTGAAGACCAACTTGGTGACGAACATGTTGGTTCTGATCCTGATCTCAACTTAAACTTGAACCTTGGTCTTTACAACCATCAGGTAAATATGTCAGTTTCTTGCAGTTCTTCTGCATCAGAATCCTTTCCAAACTTCTTGTAACAATGATATTTAAGTTGTTCACTCATTTCTTAATCATGGAAGCCCTCCCTCAACCTGATTTTTCTGTATCTGTGGCTTCTAAATAATGCCTGCTTGAACAGGGTAGCACTGAAGGAGTGCAGGGTTTCAGGAACTTTTACACAACTAATCTTCCTGGTGGAGTAAGCTCAAATGGCTACGAAAATCCATGGCCATCATCGGAGCTGACCAAAAACCAACCTAACGAACTCATCAATTCAAGTGACGTTGATGTATGTATGAATACTGCTATGAGATATGGAGCTCCTAACAATCCTCGCAGCAACATTAATGGCTTCAACCAACCTGCAACTACTTCTCCGGTGACACCAGTGGTGTATAATAACCACACACCCCTCAACTCCACTCCAAAGAATGGTGTTCGTGATAGTGGAAGCTCCTCTAGTAACCGTAGGAACTTGTACAATGACCCCAATAAAAGGTGTACAAATTGTTTCTGCGGTGCAAGAGACACACCAATGTGGCGTAGAGGCCCTCAAGGTCCTAAGGTAATGGAGAGTTTCATGCTTATTATCAGACATGTTTCCTCAAACTTTCCATTGGAAACTCAGAACTCAAGCTGTTGAAAAGAATCAACGTTTACATGTCAAATAACTTCCTTGTCATTTAACTTTCTCTAGTTTTTGGTTACTTTCAGACTCTCTGCAATGCATGTGGAATTAAGTTCAGAAAAGAGGAAGAGAGGAAAGCAAGAGAAAGGACCAACAACTGGAATAAGCAGCAATCTAGGAATGGATGAAAGAAGATAAAGAAAATGGAAAGAAAATCCTTAAAAGTTTACTACAATATAGTGTGTGTTTGTTATATATAATGCTTTATATAATTCCTCCTATTTTCCAATCAAGTGAAAGGTTCTATTACACAAATGGGTTTCGTAGACACATAATTTTCCAAGAAAATACTCCATAAACAACAAAAATTAAGAAACTCTGTGAGAGTAAGACATCAATATACTTCAAAGAGGAAGCATTTACATAGAGGGTAGTGGCTTCTTTCACTAGTGTTATTAGCATATAGAATCCACTTGTCTGCAGCTAAACTCCACTAAGCACGCTTCAATATTTTTCTGATCAGAAATTAAAAACCAATGCAGTGTCAATCATATGATAATAACTAAGAATTTGAGTCAATTTCAACCTAACAACAGTTCTTATCATGAGTTTTACCATTGAGTTGTAGATGAATAACACAGGAAAATTGAGATATTCTCATACATTGAAATATAAATCTCTAAAATCTCTATGCATACAAAAATACTTGGTAAAACAAACCAAAAGATCAAAGGGCTAGCAGGAGTATGGCCTAAAGGAAGTGAAACTTTAAGCCAGTGCTAAGAAATCACATCCCTGGCTTGCGCAATTCTTCAGCTCCATGTGCAAAGTGGCACCTGTCCCCAAAAGTACAAGATCCTTTAGCAAAATTCTCACAAAGCTTGGTCTTGAAATTGTTTCCTGGAGTGTGTAAAGATGAGTTCTTCATTGGAGCTCCAGAGGCCTGACCAACGTTTACAATAAGCTCTCGTACCATGGCGCTTGCTTGCTTAATCTGATCAAATGTACCCTCAAGCTCAATGTTCCTCAAGTTAGGATCTGTTTCGTGTTCTCTAATGGAAAGTTTAGCCCCAGTAAGACGACATACTTGCTTTGAATGCACACCATTTTTCCCGATGATTGCTCCTGCAAGAGAAGCATCAACACTGATTTTAGCAGTTGCGGAGGCCCCAAAACTAGCAGCAGCACCAGCGCCATGTGATGGAGGCTCCATGTGTCGACCCATCCTGCCTGGAATCGATCCCATAGAACGGGGATCTTCATAGGATGGACCCGTGGGCTTCCCAAGCTCCCACTCTCCATGTGCAAAATGACATTTATCTCCAAACTTGCACCCTTCAGGTGTGTTATACTTGTTACACAATCGAGTCTTCACAGCAGGAGGAGATGATCCATCAGGAAAAGACGGTGGGACTCCTGGATTTCTGGCAGCTGGTGGACCAGCTGGGCTGCCACCAAGATTAAGCATCTGAGACACAGATTTGAAGCCTCCAGGAACGTAATGCAAAAAATGGCATCCCTCGCCAAATGGGCACCCAGAAGTACTGTAAGACAATATCAAGATGAAAATAAGATAAGAACTCCAACTGAAACCAACATCGTCTACATACAAAATGTTGCATAGAGATCCTGAAGTAACATGAAAGAAAACAAAATAACCACAGTGCTGGATTCTTTTTAATTATAATACCATGTTCTGTTCATCGAACCATCAATCTTTGCAAACATTTCATTCCAATATTCTTTAACAATATCAGCTAAATTACAGTCAGATACAGTAACGTTTACTGGAAAACAACACATGGCGGCGACCAATAATGCATCAAACACACAACAGAGAGAGCTGGGAGAATATTTTTGGCAATTTAAAACCATGCAACTTGTATAGAACATCTATTCTCCAGCAAGACTCAAAGCTAGAGAATCTACTCTTCCATTTCACACTTCAAATACACAGAACTGACAGAGATTAAATAACTGTCACAAAGAGTTACCCAATAATAAGGACAAAAAAGCATAAATGTATTCAACAATAAATCCAAAATATATTCAACGGATACTAGAACAGGGTGCCTACATTAAGCATCTTCAAATAAAAGCATAATTAATGCAAATAAAAATAAAATGAAAAGAGAAAGCTACAAGTGCACCAAAAGTGTGCGAAACAATTTTGCAAAGAAGTGAAAAGCTGTTTTTCATTTTCTTTTGAAAGCCCTCCAAGTATCAAATATAAATACAAACATAATCAATAAACCTGATTACAACCAACAAAGATGTTTTCCAACAAAAACCGTTTCAGATAAGTACAATGTGGGTATATCAACTCATATAAACAAATCAAACGACACCGTAGAATAATACTAAGAAAAAATCGAGTCATCCTCAAACTTTCAAACTACACAGCCATATGAATTTTTTCAACATTATTAGATCTCAGGGGTGCAATTTGAGAGAGCAATGTTATTAGGCACATGTCAATTACTTTAAAAATATTCCCCAGCATGCAGAGAAGTTAAAACCTAAGAACTTTGTGATGCTTGATACACATGACCGTAACTGATGTAAATCAGATTATGAAACAAGGGACAAAAGCATTTGATAACCCAAATATAAGTTCTTAAAAAGATACAATTTTAAAACCATGCTTTATATTAAATATGATCTTAATGTAGTTGATAACCCACATACAACAGCAAAGAAGGATGTCCCAGCAACAATAAGCAAACAGAGAGAAGTGGAAGAAGAGAATACTAGAAGAAGGAAACAGAACATATCAAGTTCGCAACGACATAAATGAGTTGGAACCCAAAACAAAATGGGCAGATGCATATCAAGCCTCAGGACAATCAACCACTCTATTGTCTTGATCAACTGACACATGGAGATTTACCAAACTTTAGATGCCAATTTGCTTGCTAATAAATGTGCATTTTATGCCAAATCATTTAATGACAAACTACACGTAAACATTATAACATGGACAAGTTTCAGATTCCATAAAACTTCTTCAGTTTACATATGCCCAGTGTGTAACTGCAATTATCCAGCAGTACTCTCCGAATCGATTTCTGTTCAAAAGATGTGATTTTTGATAAGCTGTTCATCAGTCTAGTTTAACATGATTAGAGGTAGACCTGTAATGACAACTACAAGTAAATATTATAATATGGACAAGTTTCAGGTTCCATAAAACTTCTTCAGTTTACATATGCCCAGTGTGTAACTGCAATTATCCAGAAGTACTCTCCGAATCGATTTCTCTTCAAAAGATGTGATTTTTGATAAGCTGTTCATCAGTCTAGTTTAACATGATTAGACCTGTAATGACAAACTACAAGTAAACATTATAACATGGACAAGTTTCAGATTCCATAAAACTTCTTCAGTTTACATATGCCCAGTGTGTAATTGCAATTATCCAGAAGTACTCTCCGAATCGATTTCTGTTCAAAAGATGTGATTTTTGATAAGCTGTTCATCAGTCTAGTTTAACATGATAAGAGGTAGACCTGTATCACAGCTTTAATTTACCAATAGATTAGTCCAAATCAAAATGATTATTCACCTAGAAATATTAGAAATATATGGAACAGAATTTGAGGTATTTCTTTTAGATAAGTTAAGATTAGAACCTGAAAAACTTTGTGCATGGCTTGGATTTGCTTCCTATACCAGTTGAATAGGA